>QXTE01000421.1:374134-417419 GCA_003942145.1 Platysternon megacephalum
AGTGCTTCAGAATTGATTCCTTGAGGACCTGCTCCATGATTTTTCCAGGGACTGAGGTGAGGCTGACTGGCCTGTAGTTCCCCGGATCCTCCTTCTTCCCTTTTTTAAAGATGGGCACTACATTAGCCTTTTTCCAGTCATCCGGGACCTCCCCCGATCGCCATGAGTTTTCAAAGATAATGGCCAATGGCTCTGCAATCACATCCGCCAACTCCTTTAGCACCCTCGGATGCAGCGCATCCGGCCCCATGGACTTGTGCTCGTCCAGTTTTTCTAAATAGTCCCGAACCACTTCTTTCTCCACAGAGGGCTGGTCACCTTCTCCCCATACTGTGCTGCCCAGTGCAGCAGTCTGGGAGCTGACCTTGTTCGTGAAGACAGAGGCAAAAAAAGCATTGAGTACATTAGCTTTTTCCACATCCTCGGTCACTAGGTTGCCTCCCTCATTCAGTAAGGGGCCCACACTTTCCTTGACTTTCTTCTTGTTGCTAACATACCTGAAGAAACCCTTCTTGTTACTCTTAACATCTCTTGCTAGCTGCAACTCCAAGTGTGATTTGGCCTTCCTGATTTCACTCCTGCATGCCTGAGCAATATTTTTATACTCCTCCCTGGTCATTTGTCCAATCTTCCACTTCTTGTAAGCTTCTTTTTTGCGTTTAAGATCAGCAAGGATTTCACTGTTTAGCCAAGCTGGTCGCCTGCCATATTTACTATTCTTTCTACACATCGGGATGGTTTGTTCCTGCAACCTCAATAAGGATTCTTTAAAATACAGCCAGCTCTCCTGGACTCCTTTCCCCCTCATGTTATTCTCCCAGGGGATCCTGCCCATCAGTTCCCTGAGGGAGTCAAAGTCTGCTTTTCTGAAGTCCAGGGTCCGTATTCTGCTGCTTTCCTTTCTTCCTTGTGTCAGGATCCTGAACTCGACCATCTCATGGTCACTGCCTCCCAGGTTCCCATCCACTTTTGCTTCCCCTACTAATTCTTCCCGGTTTGTGAGCAGCAGGTCTAGAAGAGCTCTGCCCCTAGTTGGTTCCTCCAGCACTTGCACCAGGAAATTGTCCCCTACACTTTCCAAAAACTTCCTGGATTGTCTGTGCACCGCTGTATTGCTCTCCCAGCAGATATCAGGGTGATTAAAGTCTCCCATGAGAACCATCCCTGGTCATGTACATCCCTGAGATGTTATTCCACGCTCTTCCAGCACTCCCTAGTCTGGACTGTATCTCATGATCAGGCTCACTGTCTTCCATGAGCCAGCTGCCAAGGTCAATCTAGTTGAATTGTGCTCCGTTAATCTCTATGTCCAGTTTCGCTCTGGCACCTCTACTAGCCCACATGACCGCAAATACAAAACAAATCTGGTCTCTTTCTTGTTTTGATCCATTCCATCTCTCTTATACATCTTAGGCTGGCAGCAGACGGTGCAGTACGACTGCTAGCCATCCTCGTCTCCTGGCTGCACGCCAGAAGATGGTGCAGTACGACTACAGGCAGGACTGAATCTCGATGAAACGAAACTTAAAAAGAGAATGACCTGGAGTCACTCCCATTTATGTCCAGGTGCCCCTGACCGACCTCACCAAGGTCGGCTAAAAGAGCACCCAGGAGACGACGACGACAGCTACCAGTCGTAATGCACCATCTGCTGCCAAAAGGCAATGAGCTGCTGCTGTGTAGCAATGCAGTGCCACGTCTGCCAGCANATGGAAGTCGACCCTCGCCTCAGTACTGTGGACGCACTCCGCCGAGTTAATGGTCTTAATGGTCTTGAGTGGGGACACACACAATCGACTGTATAAAATTGATTTCTAAAAAATCGACTTCTATAAATTCGACCTAATTTCGTAGTGTAGACATACCCTTAGTCATGCTCATTTTCATCCCATGCCTGCTTAGCTGGTCATATCTCTGGTTTAATATTTCCTTTAGGTCTTCTTTTGAGGGTCCCTTATTGTTGTGTGATCTGCATATTGCAACTTCTCCCTGCTAATGTAGTCCATCAATGTGATAAACAGGAGTGGACAGAGGACTGACCCCTGGTCCAGTCTGACTTTTACTTCAAAGGGACTTGTCATTCCAAAACACGTTTGGGTCACTATTTTAGGTGATCTATATAGGGCAGGGGTCGGCAACCTCTGGCACACGGCTCGCCAGGGTAAGCACCCTGGCGGGCCGGGCCAGTTTGTTTACCTGCTGCGTCGGCAGGTTCGGCCGATCGCGGCTCCCACTGGCCGCGGTTCGCTGTCCCAGGCCAATGGGGGCGGCGGGAAGCCGCGGCCAGGACATCCCTCGCCCGCGCCACTTCCTGCAGCCCCCATTGGCCTGGGACGGCGAATCGCGGCCAGTGGGAGCCGCGATCGGCCGAACCTGCCGACGCAGCAGGTAAACAAACTGGCCCGGCCCGCCAGGGTGCTTACCCTGGCGAGCCGTGTGCCAGAGGTTGCCAACCCCTGATATAGGGCATACACTGTAGTTATTAAATCCTCAGACACTCGATATTTCCTCAGCACGGGTGTGAGCATCCTTCTGTCCTCTTGTAGGCCTTGTCTAAATCTATAAGATCCCAGAATATGTTCTAGTATCTTCATCCCATGCGACAATAGCTTTGTTCCTTGATAGTTTTCTCATTCATGGACGTTTCCTTTCTTATGTATTGGGACCAGGATAGACTGGCACCAGTCTTTGGAAATTCTCTTGTCTCGTCATATGGTTTTAACTAATCTGCTCATCCATTTTAGGCATCTCTCACCTAAGACTTTCACCAGATCCACCATCACTTCATCAGGTCCTACTGCTTTATGGTCTTCATTATCTGGAGTGCATTTCTCACCTCTTCCTCCATTATATGAGGCTCAGGCACCACATTTTCTCTGTCCTAAAGGATTTGCTTCATTTAAGGGACTCCCAAAGTATTCTTTCCATCTCTCCTTCACTTGTTAGGTATTACTAGCAGTCTCGCTTACCCATCATGTACAAATGGTGTTACAATACCATCCTGCTTCCCTTTGCACCTCATTTTTGCAATGCTATAGATCTTTTTGCCAGCCAGCTGTGGGTGGTTTACAAGCTCAGCATACATATTGTCTAGGGCACTGTCTTGGGGCCTTCCTCACTGCCTGCTTGGCAGCTCGCTTTGCTTCTCTGTATTTGCTTTCATTTGTATGCAATGGATTGATTTATTTTTCTTTACGCTCCATGTTCTTGTTTTGGATTGCTACTTGCACTTCATCGGTCCATCACCACTCCCCTCTTTCCCTTGGTTTTCTCCATCTGCATCATCCACAAACCTCTTCCACTGCTCCAATCGACATTTTCTTGAAGTGATTCCACTCCTCTTCAGCCAATGGCAAATCTGTTTCCAGATGCTTATCCTGCACAAACTTCCCTGCCACACTTCCCCTTAACTTCTCCTACTTTAACCTTCTCTTTGATAAGATAAATAGATTGAGTTTGTTATGGTCTTTCACTGTAAGGCAGGTTTTTCAAACCTCTATGGGTAGCCCATGGCAGTGAGCGTCCAGACAGTGCTTTGAAGTTGCAGCTTGGCTGAAGCTTGGGCTCTGAAGTCCACCCCACTCCCTACCCTTCAGAAACTGAGCTCCAGCCCAAGCGGCAACATCTACACAGCTATTTTTAGTTCAGCACCACAAGCCCTGTGAGTCTGAGTTTGTCGACCCGGGCTGAGAGACTTGCTGCTGCGGGCTGGATAGACGCACCCTAATTGTTCTTGTAGCTCTTCTCTGTACCCTTTCTAATTAGAAAACATCCTTTTTCAAGTGTGGGCACTAGAACTGGACTCAGGATCCAATAGGACTGGCCAGAAAAAAAGATTTCCATTTCTCAAAAAAAAATTGATGTTTCAGAATTTGTTCTTATTCTGCATTAGATAGCCCGTGGTTAGAGCACTCACCTGCAATGTAGGAGAGCCAGGTTCAAGTCCTTGCTCCAAGTCATGTAGAACAGGGACTTGAATGCTCAGACCACCAGGTTATTGGCTAATCTGGGTGGGTTGATTTCTCTCTCTCTCTCCTTTTGACCAGAAATTCCACCCTGGACCATCCTGAAACCTTCCTGAAAAAAGTTCTATCAAAATCAATACCTTCCTGTGAAAATTTTCGATTTCGATAAACTGGCATTTTCCAATGGAAAAACATTTTGGTTAAAAAATTCAGCTCCAGTGTCTAGTAATGGTCTCACCAGTGTCATATACAGAGATAGTAACACCTCCCCACTCCTGCTTAATATTCCTCCATATATATGTCCAAGAATTGCATTAGCCCTCTTTGCCGTGGCATCATACCAGGTGCCACCAGGACCCCAAAGTCCTTGTGAGAGTCACAGCTTTCCAGGATACAGTTCCCCATCCTGTAAATGTGACCTACATCCTTTGTTCCTAGATGTTCCTACATTCCAATTAGCTATATTAAAATCCATATTGTTTGAATGAGCCCACCTTCCAAAAGTGATGCAGACGACTTTGTAAAAAGCAACAGAGAGTCCTGTGGCACCTTAAGACTAACAGATGTATTGGAGCATAAGCTTTCGTGGGTGAATACCCACTTCGTCAGACGCATGTAATGGAAATTTCCAGAGGCAGGTATAAATATGCAGGCAAGAATCAGTCTGGAGATAACGAGGTGAGTTCAATCAGGAAGGGTGAGGTCCTCTGCTAGCAGTTGAGGTGTGAACACCAAGGGAGGAGAAACTGCTTTTGTAGTTGGCAAGCCATTCACAGTCTTTGTTTAATCCTGATCTGATGGTGTCAAATTTGCAAATGAACTGAAGCTCAGCAGTTTCTCTTTGGAGTCTGGTCCTGAAGTTCTTTTGCTGTAAGATGGCTACCTTTACATCTGCTATTGTGTGGCCAGGGAGGTTGAAGTGTTCTCCTACAGGTTTTTGTATATTGCCATTCCTGATATCTGACTTGTGTCCATTTATCCTTTTACGTAGTGACTGTCCAGTTTGGCCAATGTACATAGCAGAGGGGCATTGCTGGCACATGATGGCATATATAACATTGGTGGACGTGCAGGTGAATGAACCGGTGATGTTGTAGCTGATCTGGTTAGGTCCTGTGATGGTGTTGCTGGTGTAGATATGCGAGGTTTGTTGCATGGATTGGTTCCTGAGTTAGTCCTTTTTTCTTTGTAGAGAGGTGAAGTGTGTAATGTAGATCTGTAAAGTCCATTTGTGTGGAGGGTTGGTTATTTATGAAAGTCTCCAGGTTGGAGAGCTCTTTTTTGATGTTTTCCTGTTTGCTGTATAGACGACTTTGTGTTACTGACCTATTTACCACTCCATCATTATTTACCACTCCATCATTTTTTGTCACATCTGCAAACTTCACAAGTAATTACTTTATATCTTCTTCCAGGTCTCTTTGACAGCCAAATTGAAGAGCTTTGGGCTAAGTTGAGATCCATTGGGCCAAGGGGAGATGCATTGGGCCAAGGAGAGATCCATTGGGCAAATAAATTGGTTTGACATGCCCTGTTTTCCACAAAACCATGCTGACTGACACTAACTGTGCTGCCATCCTTTCATCCTTTACTGATTGCTTCCCATATCAGGTTTTCCATGATTGTGCTGGGATCAATGTCAGGCTAACTGGTCAATACGGCTGTTGTTCAGTACTCTGGAACTTCCCTAATGTTCCAAGGTTTGTTAAAGATCCATGTTGGTAGCTGATCAATGTATATTTGATTATTTGCACCAATAGAATTACAAAATGGCCCAGGCCCGTTTCCTGCTTTGTTGCCTGGCATCTCGCTCCCATTTGCCACTTAGCTCTAAAACCGCAGTAACAAAGTTACTTGATATAAAGCAAAACAACTCCCCTGGGGTTTGCTCTCTGGCTCTCTCCCTCCCAGCCCTGCACAGAGCTGTTTCCCCCCAGGAGGACTTGGCAGTGGATTTTCTGCTAGAAATTGCTCCTACTTTGGTTTTGCCTACAACCTTCAAAGAGAATCATTACCAGGCAGGGAAAGCTGTTAGCTTGATACAACTGTTTATCCCATCAAAGTGAAATGGTCTCCAAAGGACAAGCAGAGGAGCTCAGAGGGCTCCCCACGGTACCTTGGAACCACATCTGCTGGGTCCTCCAGGGAACACTGCTCCCCCAGAAATCCAGGGGAAGTTGCAAGAGAAGGATGGGCCTCCTTCAGAGCCCTGAGAGCCTGGAGTCTGGAGATAGGAGTCCTGTGGGTGAGGAGTGGCCATGGGGATGAAGAGAGGGGAAGGGCAGGGCGGATTCTGTGATAGCATTGATCTTCTGCTGCCACTGTCTCAGTCTGTCTAGATGCTGCAGAGCGTGAATGGAAGGCAGTCTCTGGCCCTCTCCCCATGCTATGGCCAGCATCCCCACAGCTCTCACTAACTTCCTTGCCCTTCCTGGAAGTTTCATCCTCTGCATCTCCGTCGTACAGGACATGGTCCATAGTAACTACAGATCCCTGAGGCACTTGGGAGAGTTAAATCAGACCAGGCAGTCAGCAGTATGTGGTGTGAACAAACCACAGAAAGAGGGTGAGGGGGGAACAGAGAGATTGTGGGGAAGAACAGAGTATTTTTTGCTGAGAATGGAAATGCCGTGTGGAGCTTATAGCACAGAATGATGTGGGGAGGCAGGAGCTGCACAGAAGACAACTGACACCAGAGGGGCCAGGCTGTGTGAAGGGACATGATCACATTCCGCAGGCCCCTTGTTGGACGCAGCTCAGAGACTGAGGCAGCTATTTGATGTCCCTTTTCATCCCCATCGTTCAATGTGTGGCCCCACGCCTCATTTATTGCACAAGCCACACGCTGCAGGGAAGTCATTAGCTCCTCATGGGTTTTCCATGTCATCCATCACTGGATTATCTGAACCCCTCATAAACATTTGTGCATTTCTGTTTGCAACACAACACCACACTGCATGAGGGAGGCTTTATTCTCCCCATTTTACAGTTGGGGAGTTGAGGCTTGGAGAAATTTGGGCCACAATTTGCAAATGTGATGTGCTGAACTGAAGACGTCTTGGGCCTGCCATTAGAGGACAGAGACCTGAACTGTCATTGACTGCAGCTGGATCTGTGAGCCCTCAGCACTTCCAAACATCAGGCCCTGGGTGTCTCACTTTGCACACCTGGAAATGGAGAAATACACACGTAACAGTCACGCCTGACAACTCGGGTCTCATTAAACTCTGGATATCACACAGGAAGGTGTCGGGCAGAGCCCAGGACAAGATCCAGCTCTGCTAGCTCACTGACCTAGGACTTAGCTTCAAGACCAGGCTTTCTCTTCTTCATTCATTACACAGCATTCTGTTGCAAAAGAGGTAGGAGTGTCAACNTCTCAGTACCCCCCCCCCCCACACCAAGTGTCCCGATATTTTATTCCCCTCATCTGGCCACCCTATTCTGAGCCCTATGCTAAAACAATGGGGTCATATAATTAAAGTTTGTATCATGATGCATGCGCCCAAATGGGCAATATTAAAATCGCACAGGCAACCTCAATGACGGCATTTCCTGCCTTTTCAGTGCTTGATTTTGGAACCTTAATGTTCTTTTAATATAGTTTTTTTGTATGAAACATCCTAGGTTTTTACAATAGAAAAGTTAAAAAAGCAGAAAGCCTGTCACTGTAACAGTAGTTAGCCCCCACATACAGTGTCATCAGGCTTTGAACCTAGGCCCTTCAGGCTACAACAAATCTCTCGCCTGTGAGTTAAAGAAGCAAATCCTAGCTCTTGTCCACTATGTGGAACAACCCAAAGAGTTTGCAACAGGACAGACTTTGATAATGGATTACACAATTGCTAGACAGCCACAGAATGCCACAGGATCAGGACACCTGGGCTCTACTCCTTGATTGAGACGGGGGTGTTGTTGTGGTTCCAGACAAGATAGCTGAGCACCTAGATTTGGCACATCCATTCTGAAAGACAGTCTGGCTAAGAAGTAAAGGCTTGGCTCTAGTGTCCTAAAAAGATGGTTTCCATTCCCATCTCTTGATGAAGTGACTTTGTGCAACCGTCCAGTTACCTGATCTGAAAGTGGTGTTAATGACACTTGCCTGACTCCTAGGGGAGGGCTATTGTTGGTCTATTTCATTCACATGCTGAGAAGCAATCCGTAAGAGAGATGTTCTCATTAAAAACATTATAAGCTGTCAGGCACAGGGCAATGTGCCCCAAAGCACAGGCCTTCCCCTTTCAGATCATTTCCCACCCATTTGGTCACTCCTCTCTCACTCTGGCAGGTGCGAAGGGTGAGATATGACTCGTTTGCATGTGTAAAACTGATGTGCGTTGAGTTTACTTGTGTAAATCTGGATGGGGCAGCAGAAGCTGAGGTGGTGGAGTGGCTGTGAGCAAGGTAGACATCCTACGGAGACAGCATGTGTACTTAAAAATGAAACCTTTGTCTTTAGCACCAGTTAGACTCCAAACAATTGCTTTTGCGACTGCAAAGCTCTGGGGGTAAATTCTGCCCTCAGTTCCTTGTACAGTCCCATTGCCTTCAGTGCAGGGGGCTGCACAGGTGCCACTGAGGGCAGAATTTGGGCCATGCTATCTTTCTGAATATGACTAACCTATTAGACACCCATAGCAGGGCATTGATCACCTGGGAACAATATTGATGAATACAGGAAAGCAGAGGCCTAATCCTTCTTCACGTATAGCAGCGTCTCACCCTGACACATGGAGGCCAGTTTAGAGGAGGCTGATGTTCACAGTTTTACCAGAGAAGAGTTAGCCCAAGACAGGCCCATGTTGGTCAGTTCAGGCAGGAGTTAGTGAGGATGACAGCTTCTTGTTAATGGGAAAGTGGTGCTGATACTTCCTAAAGTACATCCCAGCCACAGAGGTGCTGACAAATGTAAGCAAAGGGCCAGGGAGATGGGGACAAGCACTCAGATAGCAGGCACGATAGCTCACTACAATACAGATAATTACTTCCAAACAGCACAAACCAAAGAGCTGATGCAGACTTATGAAATCCAGAGAGATCATAGCAAAGGCTGTGGGGGGAAGCAAGTGAACTTGTCTGAATTTGACAAAGAAACCTAATTTCGTGTTTATAGATTATTGCTCTACATTCATGAAGATTTCAGGGGTATAATTTTGCTATGTTCCCATTATATACCCCTAAATAGCCTGCTTTGACCAGGGAAACCAGAGCTGCAACTACCAGGACAAATCTTTCAGATCCTGGCCGGCATGGACTTCCGAGTGATCTCAACCATGATCAAGAAATCTTGGAAATTGGCCTGTTCCTGAAAATCCTTTAGTTAAATGTGAAAGGCCCCCTTGGCTGCTAAACACTCCGTTCTCCAATCCCTAGCCTTCAAACGTAACAAATATAATGTGCCTTCAGCATGGGCGGTGGGTGAACCACCGGCTCGGGAAGGCTAGCCCCTAGCCTGACCCACCCCTTCCACCTGAGGCCCCGCCCCTCCCGCCCCCTCTTCCCCCAGCCCAGATTTTTTGCCCCCCGCAGCTGTCAGCCCCCCCAACCCCAGAGCACCTGGTGAGTGGCGCACGGCCCATCCCGGCCCCCTGGAGCACCAGGCGGCGTGTGCCCCCCCACAACCCCCTGGAGCATGGGGTGGTGCGTGCCCCCCAGCTCCAGACAATCGGGTAGGTGGCACGCGGAGCCCCCCCCCCCCAGCCCCTGGAGTGGCGGGCGGTGCATAGCTCCCTCTCCCCCAAGCCCTGGAGCACTGGCTGGCATGGCCCCAGTTCCAGGCCCTCCCCCCAGCACTGGGCAGCCCCAGCTACCCCAAGTCCCAGCCGCCCTAGCCCCAGACCCAGCAGGCTTCCCTTCCTGGAAGAGGAGCAGACTGCCTGGGCTGGGGCCAACTAGCAGCAGAAGGGGGCCTCCGAATGGAGCGTGGGTGGGGCCACACAGGGCTGTTTGGGGAGGCAGAGTCTTCCCCTGCCTATTAGAGCAGCTGCCCATGGCCTTCAGGAGACACATGTCAACTCCCTTTCTGCCAGCGACCTTAACATCAAAGGTTAGGACCTTATGAGTTACTCTCTGGATAGTAACTATGACCGTGCACACTATATTAGAGCAGATCTTGCTGACACAGAACCACTTCCATCTAATTCAGACCTCTGTGATATTGTGAGAGTCGCCCATTTCAGAGTGGTGAGTGTGTACAAGCCCCCTAGCCACCTCTGGGCTATCCCAAATATTCTTCCTAAGCTCCCACACCCTGCCATCTATGTTGGAGATTTTAATAGCCCCCACACCACTCGGGGATACAGAGTCAGAGCAAAGTGGAGTTGGCCTTTTGGTCTGGGCCTTGCTTCATGTCCTTCACCTCATTCATGACCCAAAACAAGGGGGTACTTTTCTTGCTGCCAGATGGAAGCAAGACTTACTCCCCTGGTCACACCTGGCCCACCAGCACAGGCAATCCTCCAGTGAAAGCTATAAGCAGTGTATTGGAAAACTTTCCACATAGTCATAATCTTTACCAAAACTGGAGTAGCCATACCTGTTGTGAGCAGCAATAAAAGCCCTCACTGGAGCTATCAGAAAGCAAACTGGCCCAGCTTTACACAATTCACTGGTGGGTGTATCGTTTATGTCCTGAACAACATCTCTATCGAAGGAGCTTATGTGTGGTTCACAACGGCTATTTACAAAGCTGCCACCAACTCAGTTCCAAGAGGTGGTTGTCAGGCCTACATTCCCTGCCTAGCTAAGGAGTGTGCAGAACTCCTCAAGTGATATAAAGAGAGTTGTGATCCAGACATTGCCACATATCTTGTAGACGGCTTGAATGCTTCCAAAAGAGCAAGAAAGGAGCAGGTTACCATGGAACTAAACCTGTCTAGATCCAGCCACAAAGCCTGGGCACTCATCAGAAGAGTTGGTGCTGCTCAGAAGCCTCCAGCACAGCGCCAGCACCCAGTCTCTCCAAACAGCATTGCTATCCACCTGATAAATGTCCCAAAGGTAGAGAAGGACAAAAATTTTGAAGGTGAGGCAAAGAAGAAATGGGAGCAATATAAACACCTGGAAGTGAAGAAGGCTTCCAGCCTTTCACCGCAGATGAAATAGAAAGGGCGACAGAATAGAATAGAATAGAATAGAATAGAATATTAGGGTTGGACGAGACCTCAGGAGGTCATCTAGTCCAATTCCCTGCTCAAAGCAGGACCAACACCAACTAAATCATCCCAGCCAGGGCTTTGTGAAGCCGGGCCTTAAAAACCTCTAAGAATGGAGATTCCACCACCTCCCTAGGTAACCCATTCCAGTGCTTCACCACCCTCCTAGTGAAATAGTGTTTCCTAATATCCAACCTAGACCTTCCCCACTGCAACTTGAGACCATTGCTCCTTGTTCAATCAAATATTAAAAACAGGTAAAGCCTGTGGGCTTGATAACATCTCCGCCAAATTCCTGAAGAACTTGGGAAAAACTAGCAGACAACGGGTAGCCATCTTCCTCTCTAGGGTCATCAAGGAGAATAAAATACCTAAGCTCTGGTGCAGAGCAAAAGCAACAGTCTTGTTAAAAATCCGAGAAAGACCACAACAAGTTACCACCCCATCTCTGTGCTAAGATGAATGCACAGATTAGCTGAAAGGCTTATCCTACCAAAAAAATGCCCCCAGCACTGATGATATCCTGAGTGCAGATCAAGCAGGTTTCAGACCAAACTGCAATACTTGTGATCAAGTGCTAGCAATCACCACCTGCATCGAGAATGGCTTCCGGACCAGGCAGAAGACAGATGCTGTATTCCTAGATCTTACTGCGGCATATGGCATGATCTAGGATACAGGCTTACTGTACAAACTGTCATTGGTCCTACTGACATGGGTTGTCAGGGCTGTGGAACTGTTGCTAAGAGGCTGCTGGTTTCAAATTTTACTTAGACAAAAGAAACCCCAGCTCCTGGAGGTCCCAAAACAACAGTGTATTCTCAGGTCCAACACTGACACTTTTCAACCTCTTCACAAATGACTTTCCCAGCACCACTGCCAGGTGTTTTATCAATGCAGATGACATCTGTCTGGCAGTGCAGGACCAGGAATACAGTCACCTAGACCAGTGGTTCACAACCAGGGATACATTTAACCCTGGGGGTACACAGAGGTCTTCCAGGGGGTACATCAACTCATTTAGATATTTACCTAGTTTTACAACAGGCTACATAAAAAGCACCAGCGAAGTCAGTACAAACTAAAATTTCATACAGACAATGATTTGTTTGTTGTTACACTGAAATGTAAATACAATATTTATATTCCAATTAATGTATTTTATAATTATATGGTAAAACTGAGAAAGTCAGCAAATTTTCAATAACAGTGTGGCTGTGACACTTTTGTATTTTTATGTCTGATTGTGTAAGCAAGTAGTTTTTAAGTGAGGTGTAACTTGGGGAAACACAAATCAGACTCCTGAAAGGGGTACAGCAGTCTGGAAAGTTTGAGAGCCACTGACCTAGAAGTCCTGAATGTTGACATGAACAGATGGCCCACTATTGCACTTAAACCTCTTACCAAAAAGAGACTTAAACCTCTTACCAAAAAGACAGTTTCCAGCTGCTTCCATCTATACCACACAAAGGCCAACAAACAGCTCAACATCTTCCTGCATAAGTACAGGCTGGACCACAACCAGAAGCATGTGTATCTAGGTGTTACACTGGACTGGACTGTGACTTTCAAGGAACACCTTACCGAGACATTGATGAAAATAAAGACAAGAAACAACCTGATCAGCATATTGTCACAGTTCAGGGAAAATGCACCTGTATTCCCTGTCCCTGGTCCCTTGAGGGGACACACTGGAGGCTCCCGGCTCCTCAGTCATCAGCTCTCTTGAGTAGAGACCTGAGTTCTCTCCCTCTGGAGCGGGGCTTTTCCAGGCTGCACAGTTCTCTGCCTACACTGTGATATCCCCAGCAAGCCAGGCTGCCTTTACAGGCCACTGTTTGCCCTTTGTTTCCTCTTTGAAGGCTACGAACAGCATGATTTCCAGCAGTGGTAAGTTACCACACAGCCCTGTAAGCAAGCACATATATTCTTAAGGTGGAAAAATTTCAGAGAAATCATAAAAAATATACAAGTTCTTATTCACACGCTCAAAGCTTACCAGAGCTCACAAATCAGTCCTATGGGCCTGCGAAGGCTGAAGTACTTCCAGCCCTTCCCAGGAAAGACTGGGGTCCCCTTTGAACAGAAGGTCCTGTCCATTTGCTGGATCACAGAAGGCCCCGAGTCAAATAGAACTCAGGCTATTTCTCCAAATGGCCTTTCTGTGTCTGTTGGATAATCCAGTATGAACAAGTTGAAGTAATCCTGCCCCAGTGGTGGGGCCTCTTGGGAGGTGTTTCAGCCTCAGTGAATTTGACTAATTCCCCCCTACCCTCACCGTTCTTAGTTCCTGGAGGGCTGTGGTCCCCCTCCCCCATGCAATTACAGACAGACCTTGTATATTAACTGCTTGTTGCTTTGTTGCAGATATGATGTGTGGGAAACATGACTCACCTGGAGAAACACTAGTCACAGGGCACAACATCTGAACATGCGACCCAGCATACAGATGTGGACCCATTTAGCTCCCATTGACTTATTATTAATTATTATGATGATGTATTGTGTATTGTGGCAGTGCCTAGGAGTCCTAGTCCTGGCTCCAGACTCATTGTTCTCTGTCCAGCAGGCATATCACCCATCAGCACAGTGAGGGCTCTCTCTGTGCCACGTCAAGGCCTGAACACGGACAGGAAAGGACTCAGATACCTACATGCTTCTGGAGCCTCCCCACCACAGGTTCGAAGGCCCTGCCCAAAAGAGAAAGGGTGATACTGGAAAGGACTGTAACTTGCAAGATTTCCCATGATTATTAGATTAATAGATAATAAGGCCAGAAAGGACCATTGTGATCATCTAATCTGGCCTCCTGCATAACATGGGCCATAGAACTTCCCTGAATTAATTCTTGTTTAAACTAGAGCGGATCTTTTGAAAACATCCTGTCTTGAGTTAAAAATTGCCAGTGATGGAGACTCTACACTCAGTGTGGTAAATTGTTCCAGTGGTTAATTACCCTCACTGTTGAAAATGTGCTCCTTATTTCAAGTTTGAATTTGTCTAGCTTCAAATGCAAGCATTTGGCTTGTGGTTTCTTTTGAATGGTGTTACTTTTCTCTGCTAGACTGAGCCCTTTGTTATCAAAGTTTTGTTCCCTTTGTAGATAACTTATAGACTTTGGCCAAGTCACTCCTTGACACCCCTATTGTTAAGATAAACAGATTGAGCTCCTGGAATTTAATACTATAAGGCACATTTTCTAGTCCAGGGGTAGGAAACCTATGGCACGCCAAAGGCGGCCCGTGAGCTGATTTTCAGTGGCACTCACACTGCCCGGGTCCTGGCCACCAGTCCGGGGGGCTCTGTGTTTTAATTTAATTTTAAATGAAGCTTCCTAAACATTTTATAAATCGTATTTACTTTACATACAACAATAATTTCGTTATATATTATAGACTTATAGAAAGAGACCTTCTAAAAACGTTAAAATGTATGACTGGCACGCAAAACCTTGTATTAGAGTGAATAAATGAAGATTCGGCACACCACTCCTGAAAGGTTGCCAACCCCTGTTCTAGTCCTTTAATGATACTTGTGTTTTTTCTCTGAACTGTTTCAAATTTATCAACATCCATCTTCAGTTGTGGATGCCAGAACTGGAAACAGGATTCCAGTAGTAGTGGTCACACCAGCACAAAACACAGGAGTAATATAACCTCCTTACTCCTACTCAATATTGTCTTTTTATACACCCCAGGATCACATTAGTCCTTCTGGCCATATTGTTGCACTGGGAGCTCACATTCACCAGTTTATCCAGCACAATCCTTCAAGTCCTTTTCAGAGTCACTGCTTCCCATATTAAGAGCCTTCCCTGTTGTAAGTATGGCCTACATTTCTTAATTCATAGATTTATAACTTTAAATTTAGCCATATTAAAATGCATATTGTTTGCTTGTGACCGTCTCTACCAAGCAATCCAGATCACTCTGTGTCAATGACATGTCCTCTTCATTATTTATCACTCCCTCAATTTTTGTGTCATCTGCAAACTCTATCAGAAGCGATTTTATGTTTCCTTCCACATCATTGATCAAAATGTTAAATAGCCTATGACTTAAACCAATCACTGCAGGAGCTCACTAAAAACGCACATGCTAAGTGATGAATCCCCGTTTACAGTGACATGGTGAGACCTATGTGTTAGCCAGTTTTTAATCCATTTAATGTGTGCCAAGTTAATTTTGTATCTTTCTAGTTTTTTAATCAAAATGTTTTTGTGGTATGAAGTCAAAAACCCTACAGAAGTGTAAGTATATTACACCAACACTATTGCCTTTATCAACCAAACTCATCATCTCGTAAAAAAGAAAAAAGATATCAGATTAGTTTGATAGGATCTATTTTCCATAAACCCATGCCAATTGGCATTAATTATATTACCCTCCATTAACTCTGTACTAATCAAATCCTATATCAGCTACTTCATTATTTTGCCCAGGATTGATATAAGGCCAACAGGTCTATAATTACCTGGGTTGTCCCATTTACCCTTTTTGAACATTGGCACTGCATTCATTAGCTTTTTTCCTGTCCTCTGGAACTTCCTGCTGGGTGCTGGCTCCCTGAGCAGGGCTGGCTTATTGCACTAACCATTTGCATTCACAGCCTCTGACAGTGGCAGACTCGGCTACTCTGCATATCCAGCCAGGGCATGGAGCTCCCCAATGCCTATACCACTTCTCCCTGTGGTGGGATAGGTTCAAACACAATGAGGGGTTCTCAAGCTCATTCTTTTTACCCTTCTGTCTCCACATCAGCAGGGATGGGGAGGATTCTGGATTTGCTCCTCCTTTTCTGTGACCCTAGATGTGAGTTCCTTGCAGTGGGGGACATTTACACATAGGGCAGGACACGGGCAGGAAGGCACACTATTCAGAACTGCTCTGCTGGCAGGGTCTTCACAGCATCCGTGGTGGAGGAGCTCACAGGGCTCCTTGTAACTGTAGGAAAGTTGTTTTCCCTGCACCCTGTACAGGTAGTGGAACTAGGTGTATTTTCTGTATTTATGGGATTATGAGGTAAGTGCTTATCAAATGTGAACATAAGAACGGGCACACTGGGTCAGACCAATGGTCCATCTACCCCCGTATTCTGTCTTCTGACAGTCACCAATGCCAGGTGCTTTAGAGGGAATGAACAGAACAGGGCAATTATCAAGTGATCCATCCCCCGCCATCCACTCCCAGGTTCTGGCAATCAGAGGCCAGGGACACCGAGAGCATGGGGTCCCTGACCATTTTGGCTAATAGCCCTTGATGTACCTATCCTCCATGAACTTATCTATCTAATTCTTCTTTGAACCCAGTTATAGTTTTGGCCTTCGCAACGTCTCCATGCAGCGTAACTACAGTTGTGTGATTCCAGCACCACCATGATGTCCTCTGCTGAACAGAGCTGGGACTGGATTCTCACTTCCACTCCAGTTGTTTCATGCAGCTCTGGTGTTGCAAAGCAGGGGGAAACCCAGTGAAACTGGCCTTCTAGGAGTTCCCTCTTGGTGGGGGGAATATGAGGTGGTGTCTATGCCACCGCACTTCCCTGCCCCAAGCCCTGGGGAGGCTCAGAGAAGGGCCTGCTCAGGGAGATGTCTCCTTGGCCAAGGTACACAGTGAAAGAGAGGCTCAAAAAGATTTTCTTTTGGAAGTTGATAATCCCATTTGAGACACAATTTGTGTTTTTTAATCAGGGCCAACAGAGTGAGGCCAAGGGTCTCACTTCAGTGAGCTTTACACAAAATCCAGGGCTTGAGAGAGATGGGGGCAGCGAGGAGGATTTAGTCTTTCACCCCACAGTGTTAGTGCAAACTCTGCCCTCAAGGAGTGTGGCCCACAACAAGTGTGCTCTGCATTGGTTCCTGAGAGCATGGTAGGGTTTGGACCCTATCACTTACTCCCATATACACATTTAATAGCTTCCAAGTCCAGAAGGGACAATTGTGACCATCTAGTCTGACCTCCTGGGTAACACAGGCCAGAGACCTGCCCCCAGATAATTCCTAGAGCAGAAAAAGCTGGGCTGGGAATAAGTAGGAAGAACTTGAAATGCTAGTTAATAAACACAACTATGACTTAGTTGGCATCACAGAGACTTGGTGGGATAATACACATGACTGCAATATTGGTATAGAAGGGTACAGCTTGCTCAGGAAGGACAGGTGAGTAAAAAGGGAGGACGTGTTGCCTTACATATTAAAAATATATACACATGGAGTGAGGTTGAGATGGAAACAGGAGACAGACTTGTTGAAAGTCTCTGGGTAAAGATAAAAGGGGTAAAAAAGCAAGGGTGATGTCATGGTAGGAGTCTACTGCAGACCACCTAATCAGGAAGAAGAGGTGGATGAGGCTTTTTTTAAACTAACAAAATCATCCAAAGCACAGGACTTGGTGGTGATGCGGGACTTCAACTACCCAGACTTCTGTTGGGAAAATAACACAGCAGGGCAGATTATCCAGGAAGTTCTTGAAATGTATTGGAGACAATTTTTTATTTAAGAAGGTGGAAAAGCTAACAGGGGAGAGGCTGTTCTAGATTTGATTTTGAGAAATAAGGAGGAACTGGTTAAGAATTTGAAAGTGGAAGGCAGCTTAGGTGAAAGTGATCATGAAAAGGGTAGAGTTCATGATTCTAAGGAATGGTAGGGAGGGAAAACAGCACATTAGGGGCCATGCTCCTCTTGACCTGCTGCTCACAAACAGAGAAGAATTGGTAGGGGAAGTAGAAGTGGGTAGCAACCTGGGCAGCATTGACCATGAGATGGTTGAATTCAGGATCCTGTCAAAAGGAAGAAAGGAGAGCAGCAGAATACGGACCCTGGACTTCAGAAAAGCAGACTTTGACTCCCTCAGGGAACTGATGGGCAGGATCCCCTGGCTGGCTAATATGCGGGGAAAGGAGTCCAGGAGAGCTGGTTGTATTTTAAAGAAGCTTTATTGAGGACACAGGAACAAACTATCCCGATGTGCAGAAAGAATAGCAAATCGACCAGCGTGGCTTAACAGAGAAATCTTCTGTGATCTTAAACACAAAAAGGAAGCTTACAAGAGGTGGAAACTTGGTCAGATGACATGGGAGGAGTATAAAAATATTGCTCAAGCATGCAGGGGTGTAATCAGGAAGACCAAAGCACAATTGGAGATGCAGCTAGCAAGGGATGTGAAGGGTAACAAGAAGGGTTTCTACAGGTATGTTAACAACAAGAAGAAGGTCAGGGAAAGTGTGGGACCCTTACTGAATGGCGGAGGCAACCTAGTGACAGATGGTGTGGAAAAGGCTGAAGTACTCAATGCTTTTTTTGCCTCGGTCTTCACAGACAAGGTCAGCTCCCACACTGCTGCACTGGGCAGCACAGTAGGGGGAGGAGGCGAGCAGCTCTCAGTGGTGAAAGAACAGGTTAAGAACTATTTAGAAAAGCTGGACATGCACAAGTCCATGGAGCCAGATGCAATGCATCTGAGGGTGCTGAGGGAGTTGGCTGATGTGATTGCAGAGCCATTGGCCATTATCTTTGAAAACTCGTGCCGATCGGGGGATGTCAAGGCTGATTCCCCACTCTGGCACTTTAAGTGCAGAAGGTGGGGGCCCGCAAGGATTCTAAAAATTAATACTGGCCACTCCAGTTTTGTATAAAACTCCCAAGGTTACAGCTTCTCTCTGACTTTGGATGGGTAGATGCTGCCACCACCCAAATGCAAACCCCCCCTTTTTGGAACCCAGGAAGGTGCACTTGGGAATTCCTTCCTGTGAGGTACCCTCAAGCCTTTCACGCCCACCTTTCCAGGGAAGAGCTGAGAAAGAAAAACAAAGGAAATTAGCTGTGGCTACCAGCTAATCAAACAGCATAGGCACAAACCTCTTAGGACACCAAAAATCCAATCCTGTTCTTAGAAAAGGTAAATTTTATTAAAAACAAAAAGAAAGAAAATACATCTGAAAACTCAGGCTATTGCTAGATTTTAAAAGAGCAATCCCAAAAATTAAGCACCCAAATTAGCTTTCTTGGGGGTTCAGCTTAAAGGTTACAAGCAAACAAAAGCATCTGGGGTTAGCACAGAGGAGTCCACAAGCCAATAAGAAATAAAAGAACTAACCCTAATCACATCTTCCTAGACATTCCCTGATTTACTTACATATATGGGGTTTCAGATAAGTAGGTTTGAGATATGATTTGATGCTTTTTCATACCTGGTTTTAAAGCTGCTTACAGCATTGCTGCTCTGTGTCTCTCTTTCCTGGAGAACCACAACAGAAACAAAGAGGCAGTTTTCCCCCCATTTTATGGAGTTCTAGCCTTCCCATTGGCTCTTTTCATCATAGAATATCAGGGTTGGAAGGGACCTCAGGAGGTCATCTAGTCCAACCCCCTGCTCAAAGCAGGACCAATCCCCAGACAGATTTTTGCCCCAGATCCCTAAATGGCCCCCTCAAGGATTGAACTCACAACCCTGGGTTTAATTAATGATCTGGATGATGGGATGGATTGCAACCTCAGCAAGTTTGCAGATGACACTAAGCTGGGGGGAGAGGTAGGTACAGTGGAGGGTAGGGATTGGGTCCAGAGTGACCTAGACAAATTGGAGGACTGGGCCAAAAGAAATCTGATGAGGTTCAACAAGGACAAGTGCAGAGTCCTGCACTTAGGAAGGAAGAATCCCATGCACTGCTACAGGCTGGGGACCGACTGGCTAAATCGGTTCTGCAGAAAAGGACCTGGGGATTACAGTGGACAAGAAGCTGGATATGAGTCAATAGTGTGCCCTTATTGCCAAGAAGGCTTTGAGCAGGGGGTTGGACTAGATGACCTCCTGAGGTCTCTTCCATCCCTGATATTCTATGACTGCATTACTAGGAGCATTGCCAGCAGATCGATGGAAGTGATTATTCCCCTCTATTCAGCACTGGTGAGGCCACATCTGGAGTACTGTGTCCAGTTTTGGGCCCCCTACTACAGAAAGGATGTGGACAAATTGGAGAGAGTCCAGCGGAGGGCAACAAAAATGATTAGGGGGTGTCGTCAGATGCTACTGGTGTGGTGCTCTGCTTTCTCCTTTGTTGATATCACTCAGCTGCATGCGTGTGTTCCCTCTGTGTGCTGCTCCAGCTCTGCGCAGATAGCTGGCACAGCAGACCCGACGAGAACCCCCAATAACCACAGAGTCCAGTAAGATGCAAAGCTACGTCGAGTAGGTTTATTGCGACCTCGGACACAATTGCAGTTCCCTGTAGGTTTCTTAGCCTAACTCAGGGCATACTACGAGAAAGTGCCTCTTGGCAATGGACCCAGCTCAGTCAGTGGCGGGACTTTCCACTGCCCCCTCGGCTGGACAAAGGCACCGCCCCAGGGATACATTCTTATACACAGGTACAAACAAGTTATATATCACTCCTGACGTATTGAGGTGCCACCCTTCTACGTAGCAAGGTACAACCCCTCTACGTAGTAAGGTGCCGCCTCTCACCTTGTACAGATTGGTTCGATCAAAACAACTCTATCCATTATTTTACCCTTTTGCCCCTGTCATTGGGATGGGTCGGCCTGTTCCATGTTATCTGTGTGGAATGTCTACATTCTGATACCTAGTGTTCTGTACCTTTTAGGTATGTATCTTCTTGCAGCATCAGCCCTTTCCTTGCCAACTTCTGTGAGCAGGGCCTGCCTCTAGCTCACAGCTTAACTTTGCTTTATGCTTAGCAAAGTCTTGAGCATTACTTCAGTTCAGGCCTCAGGCCTCATACTGGGCCTTTATCAGGGCCTTCACTTACTACAGGGGGCTGGGGCACATGACTTATGAGGAGAGGCTGAGGGAACTGGGGTTATTTAGTCTGCAGAAGAGAAGAGTGTGGGGGGATTTGATAGCAGCCTTCAACTACCTGAAGGGGGGGTTCCAAAGAGGATGGACTAGGCTGTTCTCAGTGGTGGCAGATGACAGAACAAGGAGCAATGGTCTCAAGTTGCAGTGGGGGAGGTGTAAGTTGTATATTAGGAAGAACTATTGCATTAGGAGGGTGGTGAAGCACTGGAATGGGTTACCTAGGGAGGTGTTGGAATCGCCATCCTTAGAGGTTTTTAAGGCCTGGCTTGACCAAGCCCTGGCTGGGATGATTTAGTTGGGGTTGGTCCTACTTTGAGCAGGGGGTTGGACTAGATGACCTCCTGCAGTCTCTTCCAACCCTAATCTTCTATGATTCTATGAATAAAGAGAATGGGTTTCAAGAAAGCAGACTTTAGCAAACTGAGGGAGTTGGTAGGTAAGATCCCTTGGGAAGCAAGTCTAAGGGGAAAAATAATTGAAGACAGTTGGCAGTTTTTCAAAGAGACGTTATTAAGGACACAAGAGCAAGCTATCCCACTGCGTAGGAAAGATAGGAAGTATGACAAGATCACTCTAGCTTAGCCAGGAGAACTTCAATGATCTGAAACTCAAAAAAGAGTCCTACAAAAAGTGGAAATTAGTCAAATTACAACGGATGAATACAAGCAAATAAAATAAATATGTAGAGACAAAATTAGAAAGGTCAAGGCACAAAACGAGATTAAACTAACTAGAGACATAAAGGATAATAAGAAAACATTCTATAAATACATTAGAAGTAAGAGGATGACCAAGGGCAGGGTTGGCCCATTACTCAATGAGGAGGGGAAAATAATATAGAAAATATGGAAACAGCAGAAATGTGAAATGAGTTTTTTGTTTCCGTTTTCACCAAAAAGGTTAGTAGCGATTGGATGTCTAACATAGTGAATGCCAGTGAAAATGAGGTAGGATCAGAGGCTAAAATAGGGAATGAACAAGTTAAAAATTACTTAGACAAGTTATATGTCTTCAAATCACAAGGGTCTGATGAAATATATCCTAGAATACTAAAGTTGCTGACTGAGGAGATATCTGAGCCATTAGCAATTATCTTCGAAAAGTCATGGAAGACGGGAGAGATTCCAGAGGACTGGAAAAGGGCAAATATAGTGCCCATCTATAAAAATGGGAATAAGAACAACTTGGGGAATTACAGACCAGTCAACTTAACTTCAGTTCCTGGAAAGATAATGGAACAAATAATTAAGCAATAAATTTGCAAACACCTAGAAGATAATAAGATGATAAGTAACAGTAAGCATGGATTTGTCAAGAACAAATCGTGTCAAACCAAACTAATAGCTTTCTTTGTGGGGTTCCAAGCCTTGTGGATAGAGTGGAAGTGGTAGATGTGGCATATCTTGATGTTAGTAAGGTTTTTGATACTGTCTCTCATGACCTCATAAACAAACTAGGGAAATACAATCTAGATGGTGCTACTATGAGGTGAGTGCATAACTGGTTGGAAAACCACTCCTAGGGAGTAGTTCTCAGTGGTTCTCAGTCAAACTGGAACTGCGTATCAAGTGGGGTCCTGCAGGGATCAGATCTGGGTCTGGTTCTGTTCAATATCTTCATCAATGATTTAGATAATGGTATAGCGAGTGTACTTATAAAGTTAACGGACAATACCAAGTTGGGAGGGGTTGCAAGTGCTTTGGAGGAGGGGATTAAAATTCAAAATGATCTGGATAAACTGGAGAATTGGTCTGAAGTAAATAGGATGAAATTCAATAAGGACAAATGCAAAATACTCCACTTACGAAGGAACAATCAGTTGCACTCATACAAAATGGGAAATGACTGCCTAGGAAGAAGTACTGCAGAAAGGGATCTGGGAGTCATAGTGGATCACAAACTAAATATGTGTGAACAGTGTAATGCTGCTGTAAAAAAAAAGTGAAGATCATTCTGGGATGTATTATCAGGAGTGTTGTAAGCAAGACAGAAGAAGTAATTTTTCCATTCTACTCTACACTGATTAGGCCTCAATTGGAGTATTGTGTCCAGTTCTGGGTGCCACATTTCAGCAAAGGTGTGGACAAATTGGAGAAAATCCACAGAAGAGAAACAAAAATGATTAGAGGTCTAGAAAACATGATCTATGAGGTAAAATTGAAAAAACTGGGTTTGTTTAGTCTGGAGAAGAGAAGACTGAGAGGGGATACAATAACAGTTTTCAATTACATAAAAGGTTGTTACAAGGAGGAAGGAGAAAAAATGTTCTCCTTAACCTCTGAGGATAGGACAATAAGCAATGGGCTTAAATTGCAGCAAGGGAGGTTTAGATTGAACATTAGAAAAAACTTCCTAACTGTCAGGGTAGTTAAGCACTGGAATAAATTGCCAAGGGAGGTTGTGGAATCGCCATCATTGGAGATTTTTAAGAGCAGATTAGACAATCACCTGTCAGAGACATTCTAGATAATACTTAGTTCTGCCATGAGTGAAGGGGACTAGACTAGATGATCTCTCAAGGTTCCTTCTAGTCCTACGATTCTATGATTCTTTGACCTTTTAGAAAAACATCCAATCTTAAGAACATAACATAAGAACGGCCATACTGGGTTAGACCAAAGGTCCATCTAGCCCAATATCCTGTCTTCTGACAGTGGCCAATGCCAGGTGCCCCAGAGGGAATGAACAGAGAAAGTAATCATCAAATGATCCATCCCCTGTTGCCCATTCCCAGCTTCTGGCAAACAGAGGCTAGGGACACTATCTCTGCCCATCGTGGCTAATAGCCATTGATGGACCTATCCTCCATGAACTTCTCTAGTTCTTTTTTGAACCCTGTTTTAGTCTTGGCCTTCACAACATCCTCTGGCAAAGAATTACACAGGTTTACTGTGTGTTGTGTGAAAAAAATACTTTATTTTGTTTGTTTTCAACCTACTGCTGTCTATACCTACATCCAGGTCATTAGTAAAGATGTTAAATAACAACAGACCCAGAACAGATCCCTGTGGACTTGAGACCTTCCTTCCAATCCAACATCATTCCATGAATAGTTACTCTTTGTTTGTGGTCATTTAACCAATTATGTATCCACTCAATGGTAGTTCTGCCGAGCCTGCATTTCTCCAGCTTACTTATGAGAATGTCATGTGGGACTGTGTCAAAAGCCTTACTAAAGTCCAGGTATATTATGTCCACCGCATTGACCCTATCCACCAAACCAGTTACCCTATCAAAGAAGGAAATCAAGCTGGTTTGGTACGATTTGTTCTTGGTAAATCCATGCTGGCTGCTGGTGATCACCCCTTCATCCTCCAGGTATTTGCAAATAGAATGTTTTACATATTGCTCTAGTAGCTTCCCAGGTATTGAGGTCAAGCTGACTGGTGTATAGTTCCCCAACTCCTCCTTTCCCCCCTTTTAAAGATGAGCACTGTGTTAGCCCTTCTCCAGTCTTCTGGGACCTCTCCTGGCATTCATGACTTTGCAAATATTATCACCAGTGGCTCCGAGATTTCTTCAGCTAATTCCTTCAGCACCCTCAAGTGAATAGCACCAGGCCCTGCTGATTTGAATTCATTCAAATTAGTCAGAAGATCTCTGACATGTTCTTTACTTATCTTGAGTTGCACCTCTTTCCCTTTATTGTCTATGATAACTTCGCTAGTCATTTGGTCACATTATTTTTTGTGTGAAGACTGAAGCAAAGTAGACATTGAGCAGCTTCGCCTTTCTTCCTAATTGGTTTCTGTATGGGACCTTTTTACTATTTCTTTCAATTGCTTGAAATCTGCCATTTTGAAGCCCAGTGTCCTTGTTTTGCTGTTATCATGTCTTCCTTTCCATAGGATCTTGAATTTTATCAGATTGTGATCACTTAAGTTCCTCCCAAGTTCCTGACCACCTTCACATTCACAACTAATTCATCACTGTTGGTCAAAACCAGATCCAAAATGGCTGACCCCTTAGTTGTTTCCTCAACTTTCTGAATCAGAAAGTTGTCCCCTACACATGCTAAGAACTTGCAGGACATATTATGTTTTCCTGTGATAGTCTTCCAAGAGATATCAGAAAAGTTAAACTCCCCCATTAATGCTAACTCATGTGTGTTAGCTAAACTTGTCACCTGCTTGTAGAATGATTCATCCACTTCCTCTTCTTGATTTGGTGGGTCTATAATAGACCCCCCCCACATAACATCACTACTATTTTTTTCCTTTTAATCCTCACCCAGATAATCTCGGTAGGTCTGCCGCTCATTTCCTCTTGGACCTTGGAGCAAGTGTACACATGCTTGATGTACAGCACAACGCCTCCTCCTCCCCCCGCAACCTATCCTTCTGGAACAAGCTATCTCTCTCAACACTGGTACTCCAGTCACGGGCGTTGTCTCACCAAGTCTCTATAATGCCAAGTAAGTCATAATTTTCTTCATATACCATAACTTAAAGTTCATACTGCTTGTTCCCCATATTCCTTGCATTGGTATACAGGCATCAAATATATTTTGCCAACTGCCCTGTTGTTTTCCTTCTTGCATCTTGCAGCAAATGACAGCCAGTGACAATGTGTGAAATGTGGAAGTGCACATGTCTAGAATTTGGGTAAAAGTGCAGAGTCTGCCATAAATAGAGCCATTTTACTAGACAATTCAAGCAAAGGGAAACTGTAAAAACAGTGAAGGAAACCACTAATGAAGCTTTGTGATTTGAGTCAATACAGCAACTGTCAGCAGTCAACAAAAACTGGTCCATTACACTTAAAACTGACAACACACACAGTACAGACAAGGTGGACATAAGTGCTGAACTCAATGTGCTGCCTGTACAACTGTGAAAGCATACAATGGATTTTCCATCTCTGTGGTGGAGAGATGCTGCCTTACTCTGACATATAACAACAGAGAAGCAAACACATTTTTGTCAGGGGACACAACACCAATCCTAGGCCTGGAATCAAGCCAGCAATTGGGTCAATACACAGGTTATTACCATACAACAAAACTTGACTCCGAATATCACAGCGTCAGTGATGAAATATACAGATATGCTCAACAGATCAGGAGAGTTACCAGTAAGAAATAAAATCACCTCAAAGGAAAATGCAGCCAGGAATGTCCCTGTGGCCCTGAGGGGCAGGCTAGAGAAGGAACATCAGTGCCTCATCTTGATGCATGTGACAAGGAATTGGAGGAACCTTCCAGATGGGTGCATTACATGGAGCACTGGGCTTCTGTTTAGACAGCCCCAAGCAACCGAAGGAGAAAGCATTATCACATGCTAACCATAGAATCTGGGGGGAAATGGCAGGTGACATGGTTTTCCCCATTCTGGATGCATCAAATGGATTTTGATAAATTTTCCCCCATTCAAGAGAATTCACACCATTGCCCATTTTAACACACCTTTTGTCAGGCACTGCTTCAAATGGTTCCCCTCTGGAATTTGCTCTGCATCTGAATTATTCCATAGAACGATGCAGCAGCTTCTGGATGCCATTCACAACCTCAGGATGTGCACAGATGATATTCTTATTTGGGGTCCCACAGAACAAAAACAGAAGGACGGGCTGGAACGAGTCCTGCAGATTGCTAGGGACCATGGTCAGAAATTGAGTAAAACAAAATGACAATTCCAGAAAAAAGAACTCTTGTATTTGCAGGAAATTCTGTCAAAAAATGGCATCAGGCCTGATCTGGAAAAGAGACCAACTATTCTGCCAAGTCAAAAACAAAAAACAGACTACAGAGGGCTTTGGGTGTGATGACTATCTAGGGGCATTTCTTCAAAAATCTTTGTTATTGCAAAGATGACCCTGGGTATCAGACCTTGCCCAAATGCTGGGGTGTGTGTGTGAGCTGAGTTCATCTCCTGGATTACCCTTGCTACTGAAAGGGCAGCTGGGTTCCAGGGACAGAGAGACAAGCACTAAGGAACCTGTGCTCCCAAATTGCTTGGGGCCAAAGGTATTTAGGCGGCTAATGAAGTAGATAGGAACTTAGTGGCAAAAGTGCCTATGTTCATTAGGTGGCTAACTCTGATTGACTCTGATTTCAATATTTATCTGGAGGATCCATTACATTACCCATCCCTGGAGATACACTGCACAACCTTTCCATGAGCTTACACTGCACAGCCCCTCCCCGGGGATACACTGCACAGCCCCTCCCCGGGGATACACTGCACAACCTTTCCATGAGTTTACACTGCACAGCCCCTCTCCGGGGAGACACTGCACAGCCCCTCCCCAGGTATACACTGCATAGCCCCTCCCTAGGAGGCACCGCACAGTCCATCCCCTATGAGATACTGCACAGCCCCTCCCCCAGGAGACACTGCACAGCCCCTCCCCCTACACATTTTTGTAAAACAACATGTAAACTGAAGCATCTGGCCTGCTTTAGGACAACCCATGCGGTGGATGAAGGGAGCTGGGGCTTGTAGTGTCTCCTGCTCTGATAGGAGACATTTTGCCTATGCGCCCCACTTGGCAGGCTTTGCTCCCCTCGGGGGGCTCATGGCTGTGACATTGAGTCAATGGATCGGGGTAACATTCTCCGACAAGCCTGGGGGCATGTGTGTATGACGGGGGGCAGTGAGACCCCAGCACGGTAGCTCCATGGGTAAGTACAGAGGGAGCGAGGGAGGGCCTTGCTTATTTTCGGGGAGGTCAATTCTGGGATCTGTGTGGCAGGAGGTTACTCCTGGGGTCTGCAGCCTTTATTGTCCCTGCCCCAGAGACCCAGTACTTGGGGCTCATTCCAGATGGACCAGAGGATTGAGAGCCATGTGAGTCCCCCTCCAAGGGTGGGGAAGATCCTGGGCCTCTGGCACCTGTGGGGAGGGAGCGGTCTGGCTGGTGTTCCAGGCAGGACTAGCCCTGCCAGGCAGAGAGCTGGGAGGGGCTGACTGTAATCACTGCAGCAATGCTGCAGCCAGCTGCGTCCTCCCCCTGCCTTCCGGTCCCACTCACACCAGCTGCTGCCAGGGCCTGGGCCAGGATCCCCTTCGGGTTGGTTAGCGCCCTCCCGATACCTAATTTGTGCTGCTGGTCTCTGCGTGTGTGATTGTTAACGCTCAGGAGAAGTCTTGCTCAATCCCACTTTGGGTGGGAGGCCAAGGATCAGTAGCAAACTTGCCCAGGATCAGTAGCAGCAACTGGGTGACACCTCGCGCTGGGGAACGGGGCTCAGAGCAGGGATGAGGGTCTGGGAATCTGTGTGAGTGGATCTAGCTGTTGTGTGCTGTTGGTGTGGGGGCTGGGCACAGGTAGTGTGGCTGTGGCTGGTGCACAGCCACGGAGGTGTGGGGGTGAGTGTGTGTCTTCAGGTGTACCTTGTGTGCATGCAGCTTATCATGCAGATGTGGCTAGTTTTGTGGTGAGGCTTTGTGTGTGGGTCTCTACTTTGTGTGGGGGAGTGTGGGTGTGTGCATGTGCAGGGATCGAGCACCCTTCGGGTGGTGTTGAGGCCGTGTGGGGGGGTGCGTGGATGGATAGTCTGAGCATTTGTTTGCTTTGAGGACCAGCTTTACTTGCCTGCTTCCTGTCCCAGTGAAACTCCCGTGTTGTTGTATTTGCGCAGTGTCTGGCAATAAGGTGTTACCGGGGCTCAGCTCCACCCAGAGGTGACCTCAGTTCTCAGTCAATGACTCCTAAAGCTGGGATGCCATGTGGTGCCCTCTTGGAACTGCCTGGGTGCTATTTGCCAGATCAGTTACCTGGTTATTGTCTAGCCATGTTGTTTGGTGGCTTTTCCTTTCCACAAAGCTGTTCCCTCTCCAGCCACACTGCTGCTTGTTGGAAGGAGAAAGAACGAGAAGATGAGATGGAGGAAAGGGAAGCGGGTCTGTGCCCTATAGTGAGGGGAGAGGCCCGCAGAGCTGTAAGATGAGGCTGCTGTGCTGGTCTCCCAGCTCCTGGCATGAACCCTACTGTGAAGGAAATCCAGGGAAGTGCTCTGTGAAGCTTGGCTCTGCTGGCTCCTGAGCTGCATTTCTGGGGCTTGGCTGTTTCTCTGCATTGGGCTGGGGCCATGCGCTCTCTTCCCTGATTCCGGGAAGAGGAAGGTGGCTCTGCAGCTGTTTGTTCTTAGGAACTGACAGTCCCAGGAAAGCTGCCAAATCTCCAGTTGATGGATGAGCCCCTATCAGAGCCTGGAAACTTTCACACAAAGGAAGAGGAGTTCTTCAGGGCGCTGCAAGTGGGGATAGTTCAGAGTGAGGGGATGAAACTGAGAAAGGAAGCATTTAAACTGACAGTGTGGGGAAAATATGTCAACGGGGGTGTGTGTATAAGGGTGCACAGTGTCTCTCCAGAGTCCCATCACCCGCGTCATTTAAAGCTATCCTGGAGAAAGCAGAGAAGATTGGGAACAATCCTGCCCTACCCCCAAAAGATGCTGTTTGAAGTCTCCTCCATCTCTATAGCCCATGAAACTTCCAGTTCTGCTGTGGGCCGATGGGTCAGGGCCAAATGGCTGCCAGCCCCACAGCACCCCCAGGGTGCTCACCTTCCCAACCAATCAATGGGTCGCCCTCACCTGGGGTACTGTGGGCAGTGCTGGTCACCCATCTCCAAGTAGAAAGGGGAGAATTAGAGGAGCTCAGAGAAAAGGTCTGGAAAAAACTGTTATATGACTTATGAGGAGAGGCTGAGGGAACTTGGCTTATTTAGTCTGCAGAAGAGAAGGGGGGGGATTTGATAGAAGCCTTCAACTACTTGAAGGGGGGTTCCAAAGAGGATGGAGCTCGGCTGTCCTCAGTGGTGGCAGATGACAGAACAAGGAGCAATGGTCTCAAGTTGCAGTGGGGGAGGTCTAGGTTGGATATTAGGAAAAACTATTTCACTAGGAGGGTGGTGAAGCACTAGAATGGGTTACCAAGGGAGGTGGTGGAATCTCCATCCTTGGAGGTTTTTAAGGCTTGACAAAATCCTGGATGGGATGATTTAGTTGGGGTTGGTTCTGCTTTCAGCAGGGGGTCAGACTAGATGACCTCCTGAGGTGTCTTCCAACCCTAATCTTCTATGATTCTATGCAGAGAGCTTGAACAGACTGGGATTGTTAATGCATAGAGAAGGTAAATAAGAAAGGACATGATAACATAAAGGGATGTGAAATACTGGTCTAGAGAATGGAGACAGGGAGCTTCTGTCCTACTGTGACATACCAGGGGTACAAATCCAGACTAATGAGCAGCTGTGTCACCCCTGCCCTGCAACCATGAGTGCCTTACAATGTCTTGCTGAAGTATCTCCCACCTGGGCCTCTCACAAACAGCTTTCCAGTATGCAAGCCATGCCCTGAGTGTCTGTGTGTACTTGCAGCCTGCCAGCCACACTTGGGTTATACTCTGGCTCTCACCAGCCTTGGTTATACTGCAGGATGACCCCAAAATGCCCTCAGTCTCAGATTTCCCCCAGAAATGTATGTCCTCTATTGCCCAGCCCTCTCCTGGACAGTACAAGTTGTATTAAGTCCGTTATTTCTTTAATAGAAATAATATGCACACAACTTGTCAGCCCAAATGGAGTTTCCCATACACTTCAATTTAAACACACTGGATTAGATAAAACAATAAAACAAGTTTATTAACTACAAAGAGAGAGATTATGAGTACACATAATGAGGCATAAAAGTAAGAAATAGTTACAAGAAAAATAGAGATAAAACGCTACTGGTGCCTAACTTCACAAACTAGGTTAAGTTCAAAGCAAAGTTTTCTCACCACATGCTTTCAGCAGTCCTACTGACCAAACTACTTAGGTCAGGACTCCTCCTCTAGAGTCCAACGAATGCCTCCTTTGTTGCTTCAGGTTCAGTGATTGTGATGGGCGGGGGGGGGGATCCCTTGAGGGTGTTTGTCCCTCCTTTTCATAGTTTCAGTCCCCCTCTTGAAAAACATTTCCACTTTATCACCAGGAGACAAAAAAATCTATGTAGAAGGATGTTCCCTGCTGCTTTTCCTCATCTGTTTCAGCTTCCTTTGTTTCCCTTCCTGCTTGATGATTCATTTTCTACTGAAAGGCAAATTAAGAAGAGCACACATTCCTTTGTTTAGGACAGACCTGTTTGCCAGCCTCGGTTTAGGCAGGGCTGTGGGTTTTGGAACATGTGTTAATGGCATTTTACAGGTAAATCTTATAATTTCACATTATGTTGCCACACCCATTTTATTAGGACAATAATAACCAGCAAATTATGAGTTTTCAAATGATAATTTACAAGGCATACTTTGTAGGAGATTATTACAATAGTGTGTAGGGTGTGAATATAGGGGTTCTATATAGGATATAGGGTCTGTCACACTGGTCCAGAGAATGGAGACTGGGAGCTTCTATCCTCTATGTCTCACAAGAGAAGAACAAAGGACATTCAGTGAAATTAAAGGCAGAAAATTGAGAACTGATAAAAGGAAATCTCCCACTCCTGCAATTAGCCTGTGGAACTCACATTCACAATATATCACTGAGACCAAGAGCATAGCAGGATTCAGAAAATAACTGGACATTCATCTGGATAACAGGAATGTCCAGAGTTAGAATAATGATTATTAAAATAATAAACACAAATTTGGAAGGGATATAAACCCTCTTCCTTCAGGACATCAGCCATAGCCTCTAACAAAAGGGGTCAGGAGGAATTTTCCTGGGGGCAGATTATTCCATAGCTAGGGAGTAACATACTCCTTCCCTTGAAGCAGCTGGTACCTGCCTGTCTTGGACGGTTGGGGGTTAAACTGGGAAGCTCAATTACAATTACTCAGTTACTCAATTACAGCTCAAGGAGCTGACTGAGGAGATGTCAGAGCCATTAGTGATTATCTTTGAAAAGTCACAGAAGATGGGAGAGATTCCAGAGGACTGGAAAAGGGCAAATATAATGCCCATCTATAAAGTGACATAAGGAAAACCCAGGGAATTACAGACCAGTCATCTTAACTTCTGTACTCAGAAAGATAATGGAGCAAATAATTTAGCAACCAATTTGCAAACACCTAGAAGATAATAAGATGATAGGTTACAATCAGCATGGATTTGTCAAGAACAAGCCATATCAAACCAACATATTAACTTTCTTTGACAGGGTAACAAGCCCTGTGGATGGGGGGAAGCAATAGATGTGGTATATCTTGACTTTATTAGGGCTTTTGATACTGACTCGCATGACCTTCTCATAAACAAACTAGGGAAATACAACCTAGATGGCGCTATTATAAGGTGATTGCATAACTGGTTGGAAAACCATTCCCAGAGAGTAGTTATCAGTGGTTCACAGTCAAGCTGGAAGGGAATATTGAGTTGGGTCCCACAAGGATCAGTTTGGGATCTGGTTCTGTTCAATATCTTCATCAGTTATTTAGATAATGGCATAGAGAGTACACCTATAAAGTTTGCGGACGATACCAAGCTGGGAGGCGTTGCAAGTGCTTTGGAGGATAGGATGAAAATTCAAAATGATCTGGATAAACTGGAGAAATGGTCTGAAGTAAATAGGATGAAATTCAATAAGGACAAATGCAAAATACTCCACTTAGGAAGGAACAATCAGTTGCACACATACAAAATGGGAAATGACTGCCTAGGAAGGAGTACTGTGGAAAGGGATCTGGAGGTCATTGTGACGGGTTGGATCACAGAAACCCCCTTGGGAGCTGCCACCCGATGTGCAAAGACTACTTCTATTCCTGTTTTCCCTGCCAGCTCAGTGGCTTCAGCACCCTGTCTTGCTGAAGCCAGACACACCCGTCTGCTGTGTGTGAACATCATTCTGGGATGTATTAGCAGGAGTGTTGTAAGCAAGACACAAGAACTAATTTTTTTGCTCTTCTCCGTGCTGATTAGGCCTTACTTAACTGGAGTATTGTGTCCAGTTCTGGGTGCCACATTTCAGCAAAGATGTGGATAAATTGGAGAAAGTCCAGAGAAGAGCAACAAACATGATTAAAGGTCTGGAAAACATGACCTATGAGGGAAGATTGAAAAAATTGGGTTTGTTTAGTCTGGAGAAGAGAAGACTGAGAGGGGACATGATAGTTTTCAAGTACAAAAAATGTTGTTGGAAGGAGGAGGGGGAAAAAATTGTTCTCCTTAACCTCTGAGGATAGGACAAGAAGCAATGGGCTTAAATTGCACCAAAAAGCGGTTTAGGTTGGACATTAGGAAAATCTTCGTAACTGTCAGGGTGGTTAAGCACTGTAATAAATTGCCTAGGGAGGTGGTGGAATCTCCATCATCGGAGATTTTTAAGAGCAGGTTAGACAAACACCTGTCAGGGATGGTCTAGATAATACTTAATCCTGCCATGAGTGCAGGGAACTGCACTAGATGACGTCTCAAGATCCCCTCCAGTCCTACGATTCTATGTCCACACAATTTAGGCTTAATCAATTTTCAGACAGAATTNGGTTCCCCAACAAAACTCTGATCTGATCCAGTCTGGTGATCCCCATGTTCCTAATCCCAGTTGAGAATACTCAGAGGAAGAGGAGTTTGTCTCCATCTTGCTGGGAGTGGAGAGTGTGTGACAGAAATGGTTACACTGAGATCTTGTTGCATTCCCCACATCAAAGGGAGGGGAAATGCAGCTGCTCCAATCCAGTGATGCCAGCTGTTCACCAGGACTTGGAGCAATATTGTCAGCAATTCAGAGGGAGTCAGAGAAACAACTGAGGGGGTTGTTTGATTACCAGGTTCATTACATTTTATGTGCGGTAACTTTACAAAGCTAAATTAAAAAAAAAAAAGAAGCCTCTGAAAAGAGTTAGTAAGATGATGATGACAGTGCCTGGGACCCGCAGCCATGGACCAGGAGCCCATTGTGCTAAGCGTTGTACAAACAATGAACAAAAAGTCAGTCCCTGCCCCAAAGAACTTACAATCTAAGTGTAAGACAAGCAACAACAGATAGGTACAGACAGACGATGGAGCACAAGGAAACAATTAGATTGTATTGGTTGTGGTAGGAAGAGAGCCTGAAACATAAGGCCTTGTATCAGAGGCCTGGTATGAGGCCAGAGGCCTGAACTAAAGTAGTGATCAAAACTTTGCTGCCATAAAGCAAAGTTAAGTTGTGAGCAAGAGGCAGGTCCTGCTCATAGAATCTGGTAAGAACAGGGCTGATATTGTGGAAACAAATATTCCTAAGTAGTGCTAGGTACAAGAATATACACGTAAACACATTCCAGAAGGGTGATACCAGAACACCCCGAGCACATTCCCCAAAGATAACAGGAACACACTGACCCATCCTAAAGATAAGGTCAGGATGACAGGGTGATGGATAGAGATGTTTTGATCGAACCAGCAGGTACAAGGTAATGGGTGGTGGTTAGCTATGTCAGAGGGTGGCACCTAGATACGTCAGAGGAGGGCACCTAGATACGTCAGAGGGGCAAATCATAACTTGTTTGTATTGGTGTATAAAGAGGTATCTCAGAGAGGGTGTCGCCGTCTGGCTGAGGGGAGAATAGAAAGTCCCACCATTCACTGAGCCGGTCCATTGTCACAGGCATACATGCATTGAGTGTACTTGTAGGAAGTATAAGGCACCAATACTGTCAATACCGTGCTTCGTCGGCAATAAACCTGACCAAGTTCCTGCACTGAAAACCGAGTCTGTGGATTTATTGGGCAGTTCGATCGGAGCCCGCTATACGGGCTATCTGGCCAGAGCCAGTGCAGCACGCCGAGAGAGCACACCCAGGCGAACACCTAATCACATTGGTCAGCATGAGGGGAAGTGGTCTCGGCATATCAGCAGCCTGACCGCTGTCAAGATTCCTGTACCTGAGATGAGGATGCACTGAGAGGGCACACGATTGCCCAGGAGCGAAATAGAGTCAATATCAGGACTCGCATGTAGTGTGGTAGCCAGCTATGGAGATCTACATGCTGAGGAATGATTACATCTCATCCTGTATCTCTCCAGTTTGTATGAAGATGTGTCACATTCTTCCAAGGCATTTGGCTTGCTATCCTACAACATTTTAATTAAAAAACTAGAAATATAGAACACGTTAAATGGATTAAAAACTGACTGACTGACTGACTGACTGATAGGTCTCAAAACGTAACTGTAAATGGGGAATTGTCACAGAGGAGGTGTGTTGCCAGTGGGGTCCCGCAGGGATCAGTTCTTAGCCCTACACTATTTAATGTCTCTATCAATGACCTGGAAGAAAACAGAAAATTGTCACTGACAAAGTTTGCAGATGACACGACAATTGGGGGAGCAGTAAATAATGAAGAGGACAGATCACTGATTCAGAAAGATCTGGATCGCTTGGTGTCATGGATCCACAGGGTCTGGTCTATGCTCCAGCCTGTAACCAGTCTCTTGGGCATGACCCCTGTAATGTGCCAGGCCCCCAGGACCCACACAGTTCCACCAGTGCAGGCACAGTCTCCAAGACTCTTAGACTGGGGCCTTAGGCATCATCTATCCTGTCTCTCTCCATTGCTCACTACAATGAATCCAGCCGAGCCAGACTCCTGCGGGAGGCTTGCCATATTTTCCTCAAGGTGCGATGCTCCCAGGGAGTGTCTGCAGTGACACAAACAGCCTTTCCAAAACAAGGTAGCACTTTAGTGGTCACCTGGCCTACAGACTCTGAAAGTCCTTAGGTTAGCAAAGAGGGGCAGGGGTTAAGCCATAGTCCATCCTGGACAAGCCAGTGCCATGCGCCAGCCAAACTGTAATGGACTCCTTTGCATGCCCTCTGTCCCCTGGTCTCTTCGTCCTTAATCCCAGGTGAGAGATGCTGAGTCCCTGGAAAGGGCAGCTTTTATTTCAGTCACCTGACACAGTTTGCCCTTTGTTCTCCAGTTTAGTTCACATCTCCCACCTGCTGGAGTTTCCTGCTGTGAGGTGCTGATTGTTCAGTCGTTGGCAGGGTGTGTTTGTGTCTCCTTTTCTTTCTGGATTTTTTGCTGATCTGGGTCAGTTTCAACCTTTTTTTTTTAATGACCCATTCAGACCACTCAGACAGCTAGGTGAACCCCTCCCCCACCTCATGTCTTTTAGTCTGCCCTGAGAGCAAACTTAATCCTTTTTGCCCCACTGAGAAGCCATGCAAGGTATCGGGGAAATGGACGTACACATTAAATTCATAAAAATATTTTTAAAATGTCCACTTCATCACGCTTGGTAAACTGGGCACAAGCAAACAACATGCATTTTAATACAGCAGTGATTTTGCAAAACATTTGGGGGATGAATAGTCACTGAACATGAGCTCCCAATGTGACACTGTCTAAAAGAGCTAATGCAATCCTGGGNCTTTGAAAAACATTTGGGGGATGGATAGTCACTGAACATGAGCTCCCAATGTGACACTGTCTAAAAGAGCTAATGCAATCCTGGGTTGCATAAACAGGGAAATCTTGGGTAGGAGTCAGTAGAGAGGTTATTTTATCTCTGTATTTAGCACTGATGCAACTGCTACTGGAATCCTGTGTCCAGTTCTAGTGCCCATAATTCAAGAAGAATGTTGAGAAATTGGAGAGGTTTCAGAGAAGAGCCACAAAAATGATTAAAGGGTGAGAATACATGCTTTATAGTTATGGACATAAAGATCTCAAACTATGTAGCTTAACAAAGAGAAGATTAAGGGGTGACTTGAGTACAGTTTATAAGTACCTGCATGGGGAACAAATATTTAATAATGGACTCTGCAACCCAGCAATCTGGCTGGAAGTTGAAGAGAGATAAATTCAGACTGGAAACAAGACATACATTTTTGACGATGAGAATAATTAACCACTGGAACAATTTACCAAGGGTAGTGGTGGATTCTCCATCACTGACAATTTTTAAATCAAGATTGGATGTTTTTCTAAGCGATCTGCTCTAGGAATTATTATTGTGCTGTACAGGAGACCAGATAAGATGATCACAATGGTCCCTTCTGGCCTATGAATCTCTGAAAAATCAAAGGATTATCTGTGTAACCCTTCTGCCCATCTGAGTTGGCAGCAACAAGGGCCGGGTTCAGTATCTAGGGGTTCCGTTTCAATACCACAATGCAAACCCGGCTCTAGCCCCCACCCAGTGACCTGGGACAATTTCATACCACCCCCCGGGCGCCTCTAAGAGGCAATACTTCCCCTCTCGCAAGCACGGAGTCTGAGTGTAGCAAAATCCTTTTAATAAAGGAGGGAAACAATGCGGCATTATATTGGGAAAACATCACAAACAGGATTCATAATACAAACCATGAGCAAAAGACCCACCCCCAAGTAAGGTTGGCAGTGTCCTTTTCCCCTCAGGGTCTTAAGTCCAACAACCCAAAAGATCACCCCAAAGTCCCAAAAGTCCAGCACCTCTAAAGTCTCTTGAGTCCAACAACCCAAGAGTCTCTGTCCTTGGTCAGTGCAGCCCCAGATCTGCAGAGTTTTTGCCCCCCACAGCCTGGGTGGAAGGGGGGGGAGAAAGGGTACACAGGGTGTTAAGGGGCACCTTACGTGGTCCAAGGCCAACTGCCCCGCCTCTCCGTGGGGTTCTGCTGCCGCCTTCACCATGAGCCGCTCCACTCCTCCAGCCGTCCCGTGAGCTGCACCAGCCGTCCCACAAACTGCTCCGCTCCGCTCGCTGTCCTACAGGCAGCACCAACCGTCCCGCAAACTTGCTCCGCTCGCCGTTCTGTGGGCCACGCCAACTATCCCGCAAACTGCTCCATTAGCCACTCCGCAAACTGCTCCACTCCACCAGCCGCTTAGCAATATAGCTTCAGGCTCCCCCACTAGTTAACACAGCACTCAGTGATCTCAACTCTTAGTACCTTTAGTGATTTCAGCTTATAGTAGGGGAGCCCTAGGGCTGGTGCACCATTGGCCCAAAGCAAATTCAGCTCAGCAGTCTGTAACTAGATTCCTGATGGGATCAAAGTTAGCTCTGACATTCAACAGTGGGGGGGTGGGGGGGGGAGAGAGTGGGGGGTGTTGCAATTGGTGTTTCAGGCCCTCAGAGAGAGAGAGCCCAGCCCATCAAGTACAAATACCTGTCCCCCATCTCTCTCCCCTAACTGGGTTTTGGAACCCATGTCCCTTGTCTAGCAAGTGCTACTTAGTTGATGGTGAGTCCCTCTGTCATCAAACAGTTCCACTGGCCTTGATTCACATAACCATGGTAACAACACTTTATTCCTCCTGCCCCAATAACAGAGAAACTGGGGATCCCACAGCCGCCAAAGTGACCATTTTGGGCTGCTGGGGCTCACGCTAGGCGGGGTGGGTGTGCCTATGCAAATGAGATCAGCCCCTGAAGTTCTTTTCCACACTCCCCATAATTCACCACCAGATGTCAGCGTAGAGCTCATCCTGACTCTGCTTACATCTGAAAAAGGCAAAAGTGATCCTAGGATGTATCAGGAGAGGTATTTATAACAGAAGTCAGGAAGTATTAATACCATTGTACAAGGCACTGGTGAGACCTCATCTGGAATATTGTGTGCAATTCTGGTCACCCATGTCCAAGAATGGTGCATTCAGACTGGAACAGGTGTGGAGAAGGGCTACCTGGGCGATTAGGGAAATGGAGGGCCTGTCTTATAAGAAGAGACAAAAGAGTTTGGCTTGTTCAGCCTAACAAAATGCAACCTGTGCGGGGATCTGATTGCTCTCTAGAAATACTTCTTGGGGGTAAACACCAGGGAGGGAGAAGAGCTATTGAAGCCGAAGGACAGTGCTGGCACAAGAACAAAGGGGTAAAGTGGCTATGAACACATTTGGGCTGGAAATGAGAAGGTTTCTAACCATCAGAGGAATGAGGTTCTTGAACAGCCTCCCCATAAGAGGCATGGGGGCAAACGGAACTTGATAATTTTATGAATGGTATTGTATGACAGTGGAACCTGCAATGGGAGGGGACTGGACTGATGACCCAGGATGTCCCTTCTAGCCCAATGTCCTATGTTCCTTTCTGGATGGCAGAAGGTAATAGGAGAGCTAATAGTCATGAACCAGTTTGACTCACGTCTGCAGCTTTGGAATTTTGCAAAAATAATCCACTCTACTTGCTCAGGATCTGCTGAAATGTTCATAAACCAACCAAATCCAATCCAGTGTCCTCTAGAACAGGACTGTACCCCGCTCTGCAAGAAGGGATCATTCCCAGAAATGTTCAGCTGCTAAAAATACAGGATGCACAAATGCTGTTAAAATGGGCTTAGCATGGAAACTCTTCTGTAATGTGAACTGAGGCACGGTGTGACTGTCTCTCCCTGGCACCATCTGCTGGGGAGGTAATGCATCAATGGAGTCAGCCAGCATTTGACAAACAGTTTGTCCTGCTGGTCACCACTCCTGGCCTACTAGTTATGGTGTGCATCATGTGTAAGGCTGCATGTCTGTCACGGAGGTCACAGAAGTCACGGATTCCATGACTTTCTGTCACCTCCGTGACTTCTGCAGCGGCTGGTGTGGCTGGCTTCCGGGTTTCCCAAGCAGCTCAGGCCAGCTGCACTGGCCGCTGCTGGGGAAGTCTCGGGCTACTGTGCCCCCTCCCCCACAGCAGCAGCAGTAGTTTGGATATGGGAGGGGTCTTAGGTCTGGGGCAGGGGGTTGGGGAGCGGGGCGGCGCTTACCTCGGGGGGGCTCCCTGGAAGCGGCCGGTATGTCCCTACAGTTCCTAGGGGGAGGGGCCAGGAGGCTCTGCGCGCTGCCTCTGCCTGCAAGCACCGCCCCCACAGCTCCCATTGGCTGCGGGTCCTGGCCAATGGGAGCTCAGGAGCCAGCGCTCATGATGAGGGCAGCATGTGGCACTCCCCTAGCCTTCCCTCCCCCTAGGAGCTGCAGGGACATACCATCCGGTTCCAGGGAGCTGTGCAGAGCTGGTAGGAACCTGCCAGCCCCAACAACCCTCCCCCAGAGCACCCCCAGCCCAAGTTTTAGTTAGGGGTATATAATACAAGTAATGGACAGGTCACAGGCAATGAATTTTTGTGTACTGCCCGTGACCTGTCCATGACTTTTACTAAAAATACCCCTGACTAAAACGTAGCCTTCATTATGTGACACACATTCTGTTCCTGATTGGCTGATCTAGCCCCTTTTTCAGTCCAAGAACAAGTTGTGATTTGATGGCTCTTTGTGTGTTGGGAGGCGGGGAAAGGCTCTGCTGGGGATCCACAAATTGTTCCCTGGCTCAGGACTCATGGAACATTTTTGTGAATGAAACTTTACCCTACCGAATGTTCACCACCAGGAAAACAACAGGATCCCAAGCAGTGAATGGGTCTTATTCCCAAATCCTACTCTCTCCTGAGTTTTTCAACCTCTCTCAAACCATGCAGGAGTCTCAGCAGCTGGCTGGCTGGGTTATGCCCCAGGGTCAGCATTTCAGATCTGGGCTCAGGACCTGCCTTCTCAAGCAACAATTGATTCACCACTTCTGGGTTAGCAAGAGGCACTGTAGGGGCATTGTCAAGGCCAATTCAACTCATTGCATGTGTGACCTATCATTGCCCTTCCCATCACCCCCTCCTCTCTTTCTCGCTCTCTGTTAATGAGGGGAGGAGGTAGTTTGGTTCAGTGTCCTGCAGACCGGCGGCCCAAATTAGCACAGCTCTAACTCAGCTAGCCAGCCAGAACAAATTGCTTTGCTGGGGCTTATGTTCCTTCCACTGCTCTGCTGACTAGTGTCTGCAGCGGCTCTGGGAAATAAAAGAGTCGTTTGAACAAGGGGCTCTGGAGGGAGCGCCTGGCCCCAGTACAAACATGCCACTGCCATTTCCTTTCCCCCCAGGTTGATTCTTGAGGGAGGGAGATGATTCTAGCTCCTTGTGCCCTGGTGCTAGGAGTCCATGATTCCCCTGCAGAGATGCCCCCTTCCCCTTCCCTTCCACTCACCAGAGCATCCAAATCTGCCAGATACAGGGATGTTGAACACCCCGCCCCAGCAACTCTCCCCTGATTGGGTCACTGCTTTGTATCTGGCTTGCTCTAGTCCTTGGCTGCGAAAAGCATCTCAAGCAACAAGGCTCATGTGAGTTGGTGGGGCAGGGACCAGGACAGCCCATTGCACCTGAGTGAGCTGGAGAGAGGAGGCCTAGGGTCTAGGGAGCACAGTCTGGCTGGAAATGGATGAATGGAGCCAGAGTCAGCACCGACCAGGGGGCAAGTCTGGATTGTACCCAGGATTAAGGGAGTGTCCACACTGTGGCTTCACGCCTGCTCCCAGCATATCCAGGGAGTAAATCACGCCTGCCTGGCTGCTCCTGATTGTGCATGTACAGAGTTTTATTAAGAAGCATAATAGCACTAATAAAATGGCCATAAAGAGTGAGTCACCAACACCTGCACCCTTCTGATTTATGCCCAAGTGGGGTCCCTGAACAGCATGGCCCTGGGCCTCTTCTGCATAAAGTGGGCAGTGGGCCAGCCTGACAGAGGATAGGGCAGGGCTTTCTGGGTCAGGCGTGGGACTGTAATACAGGGGAGGATTGGGAGCTGACTGGCCTATGGCTCATGTGAGCATAGGGCATTGCCTTCAGGGGAGAAAGCAGATTCACACAAGCACCAAGCCCTGCTCCCAGCCAGGTGGGCACAGAGCCACAAACATGCACACAGCCACAGCCACACACACACACACAAACAGGGACACACACAGACTTGTTCACATGCACAAAGACATGCATGCTTGAAAAAACATGCTTTTACACACATGCACGGATGGATGCACGTGCACACACATACACCATACACACACACTGGCGGACATACATGGTCATGCACACGGACACACTGGCACACGCAGGCTGCATATATGCCATGCATTAGGAAAGGGAACCGAGTCACATGTTCCCATGTCACCAGTGTCTGGGTTTGCCCCATCTCCTGAGTGGCTGGAAAGAAGAGCGGGACGGAGGGAAGCACTGCAGGGGGCAGCGGGTCTAGAGACATGAAGAGTCTCCAACCACTTCATGGCCAGACTTTGCACCCTATAACCAGCTGAATGGGGTTCTGCCAGCCTCAGCCATGAGGGCTGTGCTGCACTGCTGACTCAGACACAAACCCCCAGAACATACAAATCCCCCCTCTGACCTTCTCCTCCTCCCAACCTGGATGTGGGATGGAGCAGGAAGAGGAGGGGGAGGCTGGATAAGAGCAGGGTTGGGGATCATGGTGGAAACAAATGCACATAAGCTCCCAGTGTCATGCTGTGGCAAAAAGTGCTAACATAGCACTTGGCTACAGTGGTGGGGCATATAGGGAGGTGACTGCACTGCTTTTACCCTTTCACCTGAATGGTTAGTGAAAGTTGGGTTCTTGCAGGTTGTTGCCTTAGGAAGAGAAATTAGTGATGCAATCAGGGGTTTGGCACATTCCTGTTTATTTTCAAAGGAATTGTGACATTTCACTCCATATGTTTATAGAAATATGCTTATGAGTGTAAATATAATGTAACTGGAATATGCTTTATGTAAAAGGTCTCTTGTAAGGTATCATTACAAAGCTCATAATCTACTGAGTGTGATCATCCTATTTGTATGAATGTATCATTCTTGTATCTGAAGCTAGAAATATGAAATATTACTCTGAAGTCCTATTGTAACTATGTAAAATGTGGGCCATTAATGGTGGCTTGGAATCTTGATGGTTCCCATTAACCAGGACAATTGGTTGTAAATGGCTTTGTTTACTTGTAAGCCTTCCTGTGTGCCAGCCAGTGAGTAATGAAGTCTCACAGGGCATGTGAACATGTCACATGATACTGGAATCCATCTTAAACCTGGTGCTTTTCCATTTAGAAGGAGGGGTAGGAACCCAGAGAGAGACAAAGGAGGGGTGGAACAGAACAAAGGGGGCTGGAGTCATGAGAAATCCCCTAGATACCATCTGAGCTGGAACTAACAAGAAGTGTACCAGGGGAAAGGATTGGGCCCAGACTAGGAAGGAGTCTAGTCTGTGAAAGAAGCTTATTGGAACATCTCTGAGGGTGAGATCTTACCTCTAATCAGTTTCTTAATGTATTAGGTTTAGACTTGCGTGTTTTGCTTTATTTTGTTTGGTGACTTACTTTTTTCTGTCTGTTATTACTTGGAACCACTTAAATCCTACTTTTTATGCTTAATAAAATCACTTTGTTTATTATTGAACCCAGAGTAAGTGATTAATACCTGGGGGAGCAAACAGTTGTGCATATCTCTCTATCAGTGATATAGAGGGCAGACAATTTATGAGTTTACCCTGTATATGCTTTATACAGAATAAAACGGATTTATTTGGGGTTTGGATCCCATTGGGAGCTGAGTGTCTGGGTACTGGAGATAAGTGACCTGCTGAGCAGTTTTTGGTTAAAGTCTGCAGCTTTGGGGGCGTGGACCAGACTTGGGTCCGTGTTGCAGCAGACTAG
>QXTE01000421.1:418512-515398 GCA_003942145.1 Platysternon megacephalum
CCCCCACCCCCCCCACATACCCATCCCCCCCACACCCCATGTCCTGACTCCTGCACCCTCCCACATCCCCACCCTGAACACCAAATGGGAGCTCCTGCACCCCCCCACACACACACATATTCCCACCTGCACCCCTCGCACCAAATGGGAGCTGCCCCTGGTAAGCGCTCCACACCCCAACCTCCTGCCCCAACCCTGAGCCCCCTCCCTCACCCTAGCTCCTGGCACCCCAACCCCCAGCCTGCTCCTACACCCTAACTCCCTCCCAGACCCTGCACCCCCAGCCCTGTGCTCAGTGCAGAGAGAGGTGAAGAGAATGGGCTAGAACCAGGGAGAAGGTAGGTACCGCTCTATGTGGGCAGGAGCGGGGGGGATCCTGTTTACCCCCTCCCCCGCCCTGCTGCACTTGCAGTTTACCCCTGACCCCTCCCTTGCTCTAGGGACCAACCCTAGCTCCTGCCCCACTGTGCTTTTGCCCCCAGCCCGTGCCTTGCTCCAGTCAGCAGGGACTAATCCTCCCCCCATGCCCCACTGTGCTCTTGCCTCTGGCCCCTGCCTCGCTCCAGCTGGGGACCAATCCTTACCCCCCACCATGCCCCGCTGTCAGGCTAGATAAAAATCAATGACTTTTTTTAAAAAATCAAAAAATTTGATTTTTTTATTTAAATTGGATTTTTGAGGAAAAAACCTATCATTAAAGATAGTTTTAATTAAGATACATTATATCTCATCTTGGAATAGGGATTATAGAATATACTAATTCTATAGTATGAGACAATATATTCATGTAATGTTTAAGAAAAGTTTTGTAATGAGTTCTAATAGTTCATGGATTAGGGACCCAATCTTATGGGGTTCCACAGGCTTCTGGATAGATTATTTAGGTTCATCTTTCTATCTACCCAATGGGACTCAGTGCTTAGTCTAGAAGATACCATCAGGGATGCTTAGTTTTGCAGTTCTCAAACTGTGGATTTGTGTCCCCAGAGGTAACATGCTTGTCAGCAGCAAAAATGTTTTAAAAAAAATAAATAATATATAGAGGTGAGAAATAACAGACCTCAACTCTATTGTCCCTCTGCAAATTTGTGTACACAGAGTCAATCCCTTACCTCTCTTTAAAAGTGAAAAGTTTCAAAAAGTTCAATGAATAGAAGATTGTTGGGGGCGAAATAGATCTGGACAAGGAGAAGAAGTATGGAGATAAATGTGAGACGTGAGGGTCATATGCTTTTTTGTTAAAACATTATGTTTGCCGTTGAAGAAAAAAATCCAGAATACTTAACATTGTTGTTTTAGTTAAATAAAACAATTTAAATGTCTGTCTGGTGATGTTCTCCTCCTAATACAGCATGGCAAGAAAATCCTCCAAATATTAATGATTAACCTGTTGAATTGGAGATAGTTCACCTCCCAGTGACTTCATAAATATCTGCTTCAATTATCTTTGGTAAATGAAATAAACAAACAATCATTCATTTTCTGATATAGCTGTAAAACTCATCTGAAAAGTTTTCAAAATAAATCACTGTTTAAAAATGTATAATGTGTGCCTTCTAAAAATGAAACCTAAATCTATCTCTGAGTTGTGAAGAATATGTATTAAGGTTATAACAACCAACAAGAATGCACTTTTATGTAGAAAACCATGATTAAATCGAATCTTCCTGACTAGTGATTTAAAACATGATTTAAATCAAATCCACCCTGCCTGCTGTGCTCTTGCCCCTGGCCCCTTCATTCCCCAGGGGGGACCCACAAATATGTTTGGCCCACAAAAAGTTAAACCAGCCCTGGCAAAAACTGTTATGAACTGTGATAGAGCCCTTGATGGAGTTGGGGGGGATCTCTGGTGACCGTATTAGCATTTGTGTAGGTTCTTTTATTGTTGTATCAGCCTCTGTAATGCTTTCACCGTAAGAACAAATGTGCTTGCTTAGAAAGGACTATGTAGTAACTTATACCTAAGGGCAATTACACTGTAGCCTCTGGAGAGAAAGCAAACTGTCGATACTAGCCTTTAGACTGTCTGGCTTGCTGGAGAAATCACAGTGTAGCCAGGGAACTGTGCAGCCTGGAAAAACTCTGGTCAAGAGAGAAAGATGCACGTCTCTGTCAAGGGAGGTGATGGCTGAGGAGCCAGGAGCCTATACTGGGTGACCTTGCTGAACCATGAGGGAGAAACCTCTGAAATCTGACAGGGCCCCTCCCATCTCTTCTGTTGAAGCTGCTCCACTGTGGATAAGCAACAAAAGAGCAATTGGAGGAGGGAGACTGGACCTTGGGTCTCCCCTGTTCCAGGTGGGTGCCTCACCACTGGCCTACAGAGTCATTCTCAGTCTTGCTCGATGGCTCTCTCTAGCTCTCTTTGCCCAATGACAACTGAAGCCTCACAGTGGAACGGTCATGGGGCCAGAGACAGAGTAAGAATGAGAAGACCCGTCCCCTGAGGATGTGGGAGACCCACGGTCCGGTCTCCCTGCTCCAATGACTCTTTCATTACTTAGCCACAGGGGAACAGCTTCAGCGGAAGAGCCTGAGAGAGCCTCACACCGATGAGCTCAGCGGTTCGGGCACCCCCTGGGAAGTAGGAGAGCCCTGTTCAAATCCTTTCTTCCCTGCTGGCAGAGAAGGGGGAACTCCCAGGTCCCAGGGGAGTGCTCTAACCAGCAGGCTGAGCATTACAAGATGGGCACCACCTCATTCTCTGGCCATTTTTGTGGGGAGTGAGGCAGGTGCCTAATTCGTTCCCACCGGAGATAGCTTAGGCATCTGAGCTGCCTGATCCAGGCATGTGGCTCCTGGCTGTGACTCACCAGCATAAATAGGTGCCTCCCTGCAGCGGGGACTGAGGTGTCTGTCTCTGTATAGGGACACCCGCTTGTCGGTATCTCTCATTGGCTGGCTTAGGCAGCTCCCCGCCTGGTGTGCTGTCTATATGGATCACAGTCTAAGGGGCCTCTCTCCCTGTTTGTTGTATAGGAGCCAGGAGTGGCGGAAGCTCTCTAAAAGTGAGGGGCCCATGAGTGCACGAACTGTGGCCTCACCCCCTGCACTGCCCCTTCCCCCTGAGACTCCCCCGCACCGCCCCTTGTCCCCGAGGTCCTGCCCCTGCACCGCCCCTTCTCCCCAAGGCCCTGGCCATGCGCCGCCCATTCGCCCGAAGGCCCTGCCCCCCCACCGTTCCTTCTCCCCGAGGCCCTGGCTCTTCTCCCTGAGATAGGGGTTGCCAACTTTCTCATTGCAGAAAACCGAACACCCTATCCCTGCCCCTTCCCCGAGGCCCCATTCCCCGCTCACTCCATCCCCCCTCCCTCTGTCGCTCACTCGCCCCCAAACTTGCTCACTTCCTTATTTTCACCAAACTGGGGCCTGGGATTGGGGTGTGGGATGGGGCTCTGGGCTGGGGCAGGGGGTTGGGGTGTGGGAGGGGGTGAGGGCTCCGACTGGGGGTGCAGGATCCGGGTGGGGCCGGGAATGAGGGGCTTGGGGTTCAGGAGGGGGCTCTGGGCTGGGGCTGAGGGGTTCAGAGTGTTGGAGGGGGCTCTGGGACGGGGCAGAGGGTTGTGGTGTGGGAGGAGGTTCGGGGTGCAGACTCCAGGCGGCGCTGACCTCAGGTGGCTCCTGGGAAGTGGCAACAGTCCCTCCAGCTCCTAGGCAGAAGGATGGCCAGGCGGGGAGCTGTGGAGCTGGCACTTGGGGTGGCGCCTGCGGGCGGGGGCAACGCACGGAGATTCCTTGGCTGCCCCTTCACCTAGGAGTCGGTGGGCCATGTTGCCACTTCTGGGAGCTGGGCAGAGCCAGGCAGGGAGCCTGCCAGCCCCGCTGCATGGTCAATTGCACTTTTAACGGCCCGGTCAGCAGTGCTGACCGGAACCACCAGGGTCCCTTTTTGACCAGGTGTTCCAGTCGAAAACCGGACACCTATCCCTGCATTGCCTCTTCTCCCTGAGGCCCCACCGCTGCATCGCCTCTTCTCCCCGAGCCCCTGCCTCTCGATCATTCCTCTCCGCCCCCCCCTCATTGCTCGCTCTTATGGCCGGTAAAAAGTGCGAGGGCCATGGGCCCCTGCCCCCCACCGTTCTGGAGCCCCTGATAGGAGCCTAGGGCAGAATCCTGGATCGCAGGATGTTCCTGTGATGTTAGAGGTGCCGTGGCGGTGAGCCTCGCAATGCCTATGTGGATCTGGGCCTCAGTGTCAATGAGAGCGTTTCCCTGCTGGAGAGGACTCCACAAGGTGCAGGACAGTGGCGAATCAGGGCCTAGGGATTTAAACCCTCCTGCTCAAGGCCATGAGCCAGCTTCTCGCCAAGGTGGTGGTGGGAAGGGACAGTAAGAAACCCCCCCATGGGCAGATGATTGAATAAATGCCAGAATGGTGTTGGCCACTCTTAGAGACGGGTTACCCCATAGATGGGTACCCCATACCCCATAGAATGATCCATTCCCATAGACGCCCATTCCAGCGGGGTGCAGTGACATGGCGATTGAACCGGTGTTGGCTGCCTGTGTCAATAGCGCCCAGGCAGCTGAAATGGGGCCGGGGGAGGGAGGTTTTGTGAAATATCCCTGGTGTAGGCAAGGCTGTAGATGTGCGAGACTCCAGCTCCTGGTGCCCGCCGACCTGGGCCTTGCTACTACCCTGGGCTGTGACGTGGCAACTGCCAGGCAGCCAGTTCCTGCAGGGATCACTCAGAGTGAGAGAAAGGGAGGGAGGCAGGTTTTGTCCTTCACCACTGGCCCTAATTATCATAACAAGCCTCCTGCATAGCAGGCGCAGGGTCACAGCAGGGTGACTTACCCTTCTCTGCAACTGGAAAAGATTAGTCTGGGTAAAAATAGACAAGGAAAGTGGTCCCCCTGCTGAGGGGCTTTGCCATAGCTTGGTAGCCGGCCCCTTGGAGCTGGCTGTGTGGAGGAGGTGGAGGAAGGTGTGGGCATAGGCTTTTTGTGTTACCCAGGCGTTGAAGCGCTGCTGTCTTGCTTGGCTCTCTCCGGTGTATTGCAAAGGAGACATTGCTTCTCTGTGGGGCATGGCCATTGCACGCAGTCAGCTGCGTAGGGCTGCAAACACTTACATAGTTGCTGCAGAACTGCTAATAGCCATGGGTCTCAGTGACTCACATACTGAGACATCCGAAAAACCTTTCATGCCCATACCCTGCCCTCTGCCCCAGGCAATGTAGGTTTGGTCCCTACCTGCCATGCAGCAATGCCAGAAGCCAGGCCTGCAGGGAGAACCTAGGATTTCTGATGCTCCCTACCCCAGAGCTGCCTGGAAGTGTCAGCCATCAGGACTGGTTTTGGGGTTGCAGTCTGAGTTTTGCTTCCAGGTACAAACAAAGGCTGAATGGGGCAGATCCAGGGAGCCAGAACATGGCACATAACCCCTCACTGTATTGAGGTCGGGAGATGGCCCCATCCCACTCCCTTCCACCGAGGCTCAGAGTTCCCTTCAGTGCAGATGGTCCAGCCTAGTGGTCCCCTGTCCGTGGGCCAGTATGGGGGAAGAGCAGGCATGGCCCTGCCTCTTCCTTGCTTCTTCTGAGGTGCTCCCAAGGATGCAGAGAGGGCAGTCCCTTCTCCCCATCCAGAAGAGTGAGTGCAGAGGAGGCAAAAGGCTCTTGCACTAATCCCCTTTGCACAGCCAGGGGACTAGCTGGCCTCTTCTTCCTTTCAGCCCCTGGTCTGTGTACTGGTTAGCTCCCCACAGGCCCCGGGGCAGCTTGGTCATGGTTTGCATTAAATAAGCATTGGCATTTCCAGTCCTTGTTTATGTACTTTCTCATTTTAACAAATAGTTCTGGAGATAATTACAGACAGGGCTATTTATAGCAGCCTGGCCCTCCCTGAATAGGGATGTTTGCTGCTATCTCTGTGCATGTGGCTTTGATATAAATAGCGATACTGGGTAATTATTCCAAGGCTGGAAGTTACAGTATAAGAGTAGATAAATACAGGAGAAGGAAAGTAAGAAATGCTCCCCATTATCCTGGGGGGTCCTCTGCCTTCACAGCAGCAGCCCCCGTGGCAGTGTTTCCTGCTAAACAGGGCACTGGAAATGTCTTTCAATCCTCAGGAGCCGTGTGCTCAGAAGGCTCCCGAATGCTGCACTGTGTAGGGGTCACAGCCCACGTGCAATTGAGCATGGAGAGGCAGTACTGATGCTAGGAGCTTTATGCCACGGGGACCTTTCTGCCTGCACTGGGCATTGTAACTAGCACCCACATCACTCTGAGGGGACCCCACCTATAGAAACAGCAGACATCCTTGGGTCACAAACCAGTGGCTGCACATGATACAGAGATGGTGCTCGCAGATGTGGTGATGATATATCCTGCCATTACCTACCACAGCAGCCACCAAGCCAAACCCTAAGCACAGAGCCCATGCTCAAGAGTCCCCATTATCCCAAACCCAATGGGTTGGTGGAAAATGGTGTCAAAAGGAATAAAGCATGTACTGAAAGAGGCTGCAGAGTCAGACTCTGCTCTGTATTTAACACTGTTAAACTAGAGAATGGCACCAATTAAACATGGCTGCATTTTGTTTGAGAGAAAACCAGAATGCCTGCACTGTTTGGAACTGAGGTCAGAGTCACTGGGGACTTGCAGACATATAAAGAGACAGAGAAAGCCAGACAAAAACTCAGTATGATTTGGGGTCCGAGGAGCTGCCAGGCTGTCTCTCTGATGGGGAACAATGGCCACAAACAGCAGTGGGGTCACAAGAGGTCATTCCGCAGTCCTGTGAGTCTGTCACCCCAGATGGACACATACCACAGAGGACCAAATCCCAGGCGGGAGGGAGACAAGGGGCGTGGAACTGGCTGCTTTGCCTTACAGGGTCTCAGATGGGAACAGCCACAGCAGGGTGAGACAACAGAGAGCCAAGATGTGGCACAACCAGAGCAAGGGGCCCTGCCATCTCCTGATAGCAGCGGTGCGGATGTTCCAGGGGAGCCCCCAGGTCCAGGCAGCAGTGCAGGGCACCTCACAGACTCACTGAATGTTGTTAGTCAATTTAGTTGTCAGGCGGGTTATCGGTATTAGTGAGTGCATGTTGGTTGAGTTGGTTTTGTTTTTAAGAGTTATCATTATAAAGTTTTGGCTGGGTAGGAAAGATGTGAATTGGGGCCTTTAAGGGCTGAGCTTCCCAGACAGGGCAGAGTGCTGGGAAGCCAGTTGGAAGTGGACCCAGAATAAAGCAGAGCTCTCCCAAGCTGCAGGAGCACTGAGTGATCCCCCAGCTCATCCACAAAGGCTCATTTTTTGTAATTACGATGTCCATGTCAGAGTTTGCAATGGCGGGGCTGCTGGGTGCTAGGGCAGAGCCTGCTCTCCCCCACTGCTGGGATGGGGGCGCTGTGGCAAGACCCGCTCTGACACAGACATGCCCAGGCAGGCTATAGCAACCCTTGCCCCATCCCACAAGACGATGGGGTGTGCATGCCCCACAACAGGAGGCTATAGGGGGCTATGACTGAGTCTGCTCTCACCCTAGTGCTGGGATGGGGGAGCTATAGGGGGCTAGGGGGCTATGACTGAGCCTGCTCTCACCCCAGGGCCCGGAGAGGGGTTGTCACAGTCTCCACCAGTTCATGTTTATTGTGACTGCTAACAAAGGCGGGGTCAGGAAATGTCGGAAGGGGGAAAACACTTTGAGCAGCACCTTGTGGAAGAGAGGAGCGTCACAGGTGTCAGGGGACACATCTGTCCTAGCAGGACCTCCCACCCTTCTGAAGGGGTGGGGGATTGTGCGGGTCCCACACCACCGAATCCAGCGCTGATGCCACATTCATACCCGAAACCCGAACCAATATGTGAGCAGAGGCTGGGAGGCAGGGGTGGCTAACACCTCCGATGTCCCCTAGCCAGGGAGTGCTGCCCTCCAAGGCCACTGTGCTCCCAGGCTGACAGGCTGTGACAGGCTAGGTGCCCAGGACTGTCCCAGATCCGGCAGCGCCAGGGCGATAGGCATGACAGCCCCATTCCTCGGGCCCCAGCGCCTGTGGGGAGCTGAGACCCAGATGAGGTTACCCCTCCCCCAGTGCCCCTGGACATAAATCTGTCATGGGAAGCACTCCTCCCAAGGGGCACCTGAGCCCATACAGCTCTACCCCCAGCCACCGGAGCTGGGGAAAGGAGAAGTTCCTGGGAAGGGCAGCTCAGAAGCAGACCCAGCAGGAGCTGAGGCCAGTGGCTGCAGCAGAGCCCTGGGGATGTAGGATGTGGAGCTTTACCTGCGCTGACTGGCTGTTCACTCCAACCCCTCCCTTGCAGTCTCTGCACCTCAGTTTACTAACCCCCAGCCCCCTGTTCTCATTTTCCTCCCCTTTCTCTTTGTTTAGCTAATCCCCTCCCAGCCCGAAACACCCCCCAAGAAACACAAAGGAAGAAACAAACAAAAGAATTGTGGCTCGCCCATGTCCTCCCAAACCACAGCTCTGCCTGCACATCACGCCCCGTCCCGCCTCACCCCACCCCGCCCTGCACCTGGCTGGTCTCTTCAGGTGTGAGCTCCCCTGCTTTTTGGTGCATGCCCATGGTATGTACCACGCTTTAAACTTAGACGCTGGTCTCTGGAGGCTCAGGATTCTTTATTGCCTTGGAGAGCGCAAACACTCAGGGCCCTGTGTGTAACAGCGCTCTGCCTACAATGTGCCTCTGTACCACGACAACCCTCACTAGCAATGGGGAATGCAGTGGGGGGTGTCCAAAAAGTTCAACCACTTCAGTTATCGCTGTAAGAGCTTCGCACGCCCTTTTGTGTATCCCTTCCATCTACCTAGTGCAGATGGACAGATATGAGCGAGCTGTGCTCCAGCTAGTGCACTAAAGAGAACAGAATGGCCACAGTGGCATAGGCAGAGGTTTGGGCTAACCACTCGAGTACAACTTCACCCGACCCTCTGGGTACCTCCTTGGGCAGTCATGAGCCACCACAACCACACTGCTAGCATGTGCCTGTCTACCCACTCTCATTAGCACTACAAACATTTTTCCTCTGTTGATATTCAACCCTTCCTGTCAACTGTTGGGAATGGGCCATGTCCACCCTAACTGAATTGGCCTCGTTAGCACTGACCCCCCACTTGGTAAGGCAACTCCCATCTTTTCATGTGCTGTATATTTATACCTGCTACTGTATTTTCCACTCCATGCATCTGATGAAGTGGGCTATAGCCCATGAAAGTTTATGGCCAAATACATTTGTTAGTCTCTAAGTGCCACAAGGAATCCTCGTTGTTTCTACCCACTCTAAAACTCACACCTCCCAGCTGCTGTGTACACGTGCACTTACTGTGCGTCTGTTCAGTGCCCAGCCCAGTGGGGCTCCAGTCTCAGTGGGGGTCTCTAGGTACCATCATAAAATACTAACAATAATAATTAATAAATGGCCCCCAGAGACCTGTGTTTACATCACAATCTCAGCTTTCATTTCTTTCAAAAAGTAGGTTTCTAGCCCTCATGATTGCAGAGGAAAGATTGAAAAGATTGCCTGAGTGTAATCAACACAGCAACACCTTCCTGAGTCTGCAGAGAGCCTGAGATATTCACTCTCTGAAGGGGACCTACTCCAGTCATCTCAATGGAGTGTTAACTTCCAGCCCCACTGCTCCAAGCCTTCCACTCCAACCCCAGGATTGTGCATGTGGCAGAAGGGGAAGGGTGAAGTGATCCCTTCCTCTAGCAGATATACCTCAGCTTCTGGGGTAAGTACTGGGGGGTACAAGGGAGCCTGGCTGGTGGTGCTGCAGGGAGTGGGGCCCCTGTCTGAGAGAGTAGGGGGCCCCAAAGAAAGGGGCCTCTGCCTGAGAGAGTAGTAGGGCCCCAAACACTGCTACTGTAAGTGAAGGGGCTTGGGCCATGGTGGAGATTCTATTCTATTCTATTCTATTCTAGTTCTTCCCCCACCCTGCTTGCCCTACCAGAGTACCTTAATCCAGCCCTGATGGCTCTTGCACAAATAGGCCCCTCATTAGCAACAGAGGAATCTTGCTTGGAAGTGTCGCTGGAGAGAGAGAGAGAGAGAGGAACTTGCTTGGACTCCCTCCCTCTCCTAATGGACATTAGGAGCTGCATTGCATCACTGCCAGACAGACAGCTCCAGTGCCAAGGAATAGGAAATCTTACATAATGAAGCTGAGTTTAGTGCTGTTCTTATCTGAAAACTGGCCAGTGTCTCTGCTGGGCTTCACTACAGAGACAGAGCTAAATAAATGGCACTGTTAGGCCCTTGCAAAAGGTGAATTCGTTTTTTAAAGTTCACGCAAAATCCATTGGTTTATGCCAAGCAGGGAAAGCAGACTTTCTCCATTAAAAAGAAAACAGTCGAGTCTTATCGTCTGCTCATATAATTTGATTACAGTGCAGTGTGAGCCATCAGTATTATCATGTGATCAGTCCCCAGGAAAGCCTCACTTGGGGCAAAGAGCTGGGGGTGCAGTTGCAAAGGGCAGGGTTTAGATGCATGCTCAGTGCAAAGCCCTGCCTTGTTCTGATGAGGTAAGTGGCAGCCCCGGGGGAGAACAGATGTGCATTTACTGTGAAGGCTGCTGGCCTTCCCTTGCAGAAAGTCTTGTCACTGATCTTCCCAGATCCTACGCCACCAGAGGTGCTTACAGAGAAAAGCTGAGCTGAATTCTGCAGCCCAGCCTGTGGGGCAGTCACAGGCAACATCATCTCAGCCAAGGAGGAGCTCTGTTCTTTTTCAGACGTTCTAGGTCCTCAGCACCAGTAACTTAGCCACTCTGCCCAGACTGGAGATGCCGAGTTGCACCGTCCAGGGACAAACGATCTGAGAAAGTCACTGCAATGAGGTCCAGGACTGAAGTCTGTGCTCAGTGAAAACTCCCACAGCCCCCCAGGCCCAGAATGGAAGTTTTCACTGAGGAAAGACTAAAAATGTCAGCACTGGGGCCAGTAATTTGTGCCGTTCTCACCTTAACTGAGTGTTCCAATGGTCTGTCTGGGCAGTGTGGGGAAGGCCATGATGCTCAAGGGCTCCATCCTGGGGAAGCCCCAGTCTCTCCCTAAACTAAGCTTTTAACAAGATTTCCAGTACAAGCCTGATTTGCTCCTTTTTCACTTAGTTTCCCCAAAAGCCCTTAGCGCTTCCAATGTTGCTTATGTCCTCAGTAGCCAGAGGAAAATTTGTTTGAAATTTTTGAACTGAATGAAAGAAAGGTGTTTTGGGGGAAAACAGTCGACTTTCTCTAACTGGTCTGGGCACATCTGGGCCTTTCAACAGCAACCTCTGATTTACCTCGGGCCTGTCTCTCAGAGAATCTGAGCAGCCCATCTCTTGTTGACTTCGCCTTGTGGGTGGCATTTTTGTGTGCTCAACCCTTCTGAAAATCTGGCCCAAGAGGTGTCCAATTAGGCACTCAAAATGACTGGCTACATTTGAACATGGAGCCCTTTTATCTGAAAAGTGCCTTGAGTGGTGTATTTTAGGGAGTTCTACAGTGTCAGTCTCTGTAGTGTCTAAGTGCTAATTTGCTTCATTCTTCTGCATGGGACAATTTCTGTGGACACTTGTTTTTGTAGTTATTCACTTTGGACATAGGAGCAGATGATGCTCTGCCAGGGATTGGCAAACATAATGAAGCCTTTTAGATTAAATTACAAAATTAGGGGCTATTTGCAGGAGTAAGATTACTCACTTGAGTAAAGGTTGCAGATCTAGGCCCATAGTGGCTGAAGAGAACGCAGGGGATGTGGTATATGTGGATGTCATTCAAGCATTTCATTCTCTGTTTCATTGAAATCTCACTCAACATTCAGATCAGCTTGGAAATGACACTAGCGTGTGGGCTGAGAACTGGCTGCAGGCCGGAAAACTTGTGAGCCATGTAACATGCTGGGGAGCTAGGTCCAGTGGTGCTGCAGGGGTCTGTGACAGCATCATCTGGTTTCATAGATTCATAGATTCCATGGCCAGAAGGGACCATTGTGATCATCTAGTATAACACAGGCCAGAGAACTGTTAGAAAAATATCCGTTTAGTCTCTTCATTAACGCCACAGAAGGGGGTGTAATGGCAAGTCACAGAGAGACCGAGAGCTCTGGCTAAAGGGAAACAATGCACCTCAGACAATAGAGAGTGCCTGAGAATCCTTTCCTGTGCATCCAGCTGATCCCTGCCTTCGGCGAGGGTAGGGATGAGCAGGATTCATGCTACTAGTCTCCTTCCTTATGTTTGCTTTGCGTTTGCTTTGGAGCTAACGAAGAAAAGGCCCATGAGCTCTGCCAGAAACTCCATTGGGACTCATTAACACCACTGCAGGCTAAACAGCCATGCAGAGTGTCCACACACATTGTGGCACCAGTTTAACCAGAATGTCCACACTGCTATGTTTAGTGCACTTGCTCGAGCCCTGCTAGCGTAAGTCTATCTAGCTGGGCTAGGAGGCTTGCTGCCCGCTGCAGTGTGGCCATGCCCTTGAAGGGGGTGTATTCATGGCGGGAACTGAACAAGGGGGTGATTGGAGCTGTCCGGAAAGCAGGGGCAGAAGGACGTGGAGAATGTGTGGAGAAATTTTTGAGCAGGGGGCTGGACTAGATGACCTCCTGAGGTCCCTTCCAACCCTGATTTTCTATGATTCTAGGATTCTATGAATGCCGTGGGCACATTCCCTGGTGTTTCTCTTTAAGAAGCTGGTCTCAGCGGAGGCAGCTCTGAGCTCTCAGCCTTCCCATCCCCTGGCTCCTGCCCACTCACTGTTTTGCTGTCCTCTCTAATTCACTTGCCTGGCTGCAGGCAAGCTGCAGTATTTCTGCTGGCAGGGCATGCTGGGCCAGTGGCTGGGCTTCTGCCAGTGGCTCCACCCTGCCCAGAGCAGGTGGCTCCAAGGTTCTGCATTGCTATTTAAAGCAAGGCCTAACGAAAATGTGAATCACCTGGGCAGTGTTGGCTCCACAGGCACCAGCAGAGCCATAAAGCCCCACGATGGCGCATAACTTAGGGGAAGGGATGAGAATCTGCCAGCTCTGGGGAAGATCCAGGCTCTCCCAATCCCATGTGCAGCCTGCAATGGACTGCACCTCCTCCCCCACCTATCCTCACCAGCCTGCTGAGAGGCACATAGCACTGATAATCCAGGCTCCTTCTGGGCCAAAGACAGGCTGAGAATGATTTCCATCCTCGCCCGGACATTTGTGTCAGTCCCTGCTCCACACAGCTCAGATTGCCCTGGGGCGGGGGGTGATAATAGACCAGACTCTGGAGGAAGCAATTCCCCTAAGGTCCAGCAGGCTGGGAAAGAGTCTCCATGTCTCCAGCCTTAATAATAATAATATAGGGAGATATACCTATCTCATAGAGCTGGAAGGGGCCCCCAAGGGTCATCAAGTCCAGCCCCCTGCCTTCACTAGCAGGACCAATTTTGCCCCAGATCCCTAAGTGGCCCCCTCAAGGATTGAACTCACAACCCTGGATTTAGCAGGCCAATGCTCAAACCACTGAGCTATCTGCATGGTTGGGTTGATAAGAATTATTCGTTCACTGGAATCTGCTCCCCTCGTTCCGGCCTCCCCAGGGTGATGCCCCCTTCCTTCCCTCCCCCCCCCACTTTGTTCTTTGGCCACTGTGCGGTACACGGCACATGTCGGCTGATTGTCCTACACCACAAGAAGGCCCCGGATTTCAGTTGAGCTGCGCCCACTTTGCCTGGCTAGAACCACTGCATTTGTATATTTCTTCCTTAAAATGGATCAAATGTGCTTTCCCCTAGGATGCCAGTGCATCACTCAAACCTATATCCCTCAGAACAGGCCCCCACATGCGCGTGTGCACACACACACAAACCTACATCCTGCACAACAGATCCTCCACATGCGTGTGCACACACACAATCCTATATCCTGCAGAACAGGCCCCCCACGTTCGCGTGTGCACACACACATACAAACCTACATCCCTCACAACAGGCCCTCCATATGAGCATACACGCACACACACACACATCCCTCAGAACAGGGCCCCCACGTGCACGCCCTCGCACACAGACACAAGCGTGCACACACACAAAAACCTATGCTTGCAGACACGAATTTGTACACATACATATGCAAACCTGCATACAAAGATACATGCACGCAGTCACACCAATGTGCTCACCCCATGAGCACTCCGGCCCCTACACACACACACACATAGGTACACACACATAATAAAACTGGGCCATTTTCACAGCCTCCAGTACCCTGGGGCTGGCAAACTCTCAGACCTCCTGGCACCTGTACCATGTTTCAGTGTGGGGAGGTACAGACCTTGTGCATGGTTTTCTGGGGCATCCCCCCAATTTTGCTTAACAGGACACCTCCATCCACTGTTGCCCTAACTGATTCCAACCCTTCCACTCCCCACTCCTGGCTACCCAGCCAGTTGGAGCAGGAAAGAGGAGTTTAAAGCAAGTTTAGGAGGGCAGGTTTCTCTTTTATACTGTTTGTGTGTATGTGTGTGTAGGGGGACACACCCAGCTTTTCAGGGGCATCCAAGGCTGTGTATGTCTCCAAGGGCGGCTTGGTGAGCTCAGCTCCCGGCCAGGCTCCCAGCAGAGAGCAGCTGCCTCAGACGGGAAATGGCATGGTTTGCATGATGAACATAACCACATTATCAATTCCTCCGATTCTAAAATTAGCCCCTAATGCAGGGGGAGGGGAGAGGCAGCTTTGCAATCTGGAGATGAAGTAACATCAGAATCGATAACGGCTCTTCTCTGTCTCTCTAGGCCTCCGTGGCCATCCCGGGCGGGGAGGGAAGGATGCTTGGAGCCTGCTCGTATCTTAGTTTAAGCACTGTTAGTAGTTAGCGGATGGCTTTAAAGATCAGATCGATACCTGTCAGGTTTTATGGTCTTACATGTGCCAAGGAAAACAACAATGCTGCTTCTGTCCCAGACAGGGGCTTGGGGACCAGCTGGCTGAGCAGCCTGGAAATGGGGCTCCCCTCCTCTTGCTTGGAGTGGAGGACTCGTCTTGGCTTCTGGTGGCCCAGGTACATTTCCCCCACCAAAATCTCCTCCCACGGCTCAGCATGATCGGCAGCCTCTCCTCAGGAGAGGCCCAGGAATACGAAAGCAGGGGGCTGTGTATCAGGACGGGAGGGCATCAGCAGAGCTGTTGCATGCGGGCAGAGAACTGCAATAGCAAGGGATGCTCACGATCAGGGCTGAAGGTGGCTACAGTTTGGTGAGGGTGGAGTGGCAGGGCTGAATTAGTGGCAGGGGGTGAGCAGAGCTGTTGGGGATGGGACAGCAATACCAGAGGGCTGCAGATCCTGATTGTGGGGATTGAGCAGAGCCGTGTGGGGTGGATAAGGAATGTCACAGCTGGGACATGGGTAAAATCAACCTCTCCCCACGTTCCTCCCATTATACCTGCTTTTGTCTGAGCCCCAAGACCCGAGGCGATCTGCTGCTGCATGTGCTGCTGGGACGTGGACCCCCGAAAGTCACATGTGCTCTGGGTCTGCACATACAGGGCCCAGTCCTGCAGCAAAGGCCTCTCTCTGAATGGAGATGGTTCAGGCTGGGACGCATCCAGGGCTGGGAAACACGCTGCACTTCGGGCCTAGACTTGGCCCTAGATACTGTAATACACACCCTGCCCTGGCCTTGTCAGAAAGAAACTCACCTTCTCCATGAGCACACGGCACGGTTTGTATTGCTGCACACCTGTCACACACACACACACACACATACACACAGAGAACAGGCCCGTACTGTTGCACACCTGTCACACACACATTTGGACAAAGCCCCAGCCCCAGATGCAATCCCAGATGGGACCAAGTGGAGCTTGTGCATAAATACAGATTACCTCACTTCTGACCTTGCTTCCAGCACACAGTAAGCTCCATTATTTGACAGGGTTACTGGCCTAGTGAATAGTGGGGAAAGCAGTACTCTTGATATATTTTGATTTTAGTAAGGCTTTTGACACAGCCCTATGTGACATTCTCATAAGCAAACTAGGGAAATGTGGTCTAGATGAAATTACTATACGGTGGGTGCACAACTAGTTGAAAGACCATATTCAAAGAGTAGTTATCAATAGCCTTCTGTCAAACTGTGAAGGTGTCTCTCCTGGGCTCCTGCAGGGGTCAGTTCTGGGTCTGGTACTATTCAATATTTTCATTGATGACTTGGACAATGGAGAGGAGGGTGTGCTTATTAAATTTGCAGATGACACAATGCTGGGAGGCGTTGCAAGCACTTTGGAAAGCAGGAGTAGAATTCAAAAGGACCTTGACAAATCTGAGAATTGGTCTGAAATCAACAAGATGAAATTCAACAAAGATCAGTGCAAAGCACTTCACTTAGGAAGGAAAAATCAAATGCACAACTACAAAATGGGGAATAACTGGCTAGTGGTAGTACTGTGGAAAAAGATCGTGGGTTTATACTGGATCACAGACTGAATATGAGTCAATAATGTGATGCAGTTGCAAAAAAGGCTAATATAATTCTGGGGCATATTAACAGGAGTGTTGTATGTAAGACATGAGAGGTAATTGTCTCGCTCTACTTGGCATTGGAGAGGCCACAGCAGGAGTATTGTGTCCAATTCTGGGTGCCACACTTTAGGCAAAATATGGACAAATTGCAAAGTCTAGAGGAGAGCTACAAAAATGATAAAGGTTTCAGAAAATCTGACCTATGAGGAAAGGTTTAAAGAACTGGACATGTTTAGTCTTGAGAAACGAAGACTGAAGGGGGGACCTGATGGCAGTTTTCAAATATGCTAAAGGCTGTTACGAAGAGGATGGTGATCGATTGTTCTTCCTGCCCACTGAAGATAAAATAAGAAGTTATGGGCTTAATCTGCAGCGAGGGAGATTTAGGTTAGATATTAGGAAAAACTTTCTAACGCTAAAGATACTTATGCTGGGGCTTTGAGTGTTTACTCTCTCACTCAGCCCCTTCTGTGTCAGCCTAAATCAGGAGAAACTGGGGGGGAAACAGCCTGGCCCTTTGCTTTTCTTTCCTGTGCAGTTGCTGTTTCCTGAGACCTGTTTCCCTGCATCCTGCCCACTTGGCCCTATTTTCCTGGGACTCTGCCTTAATGAGCAGTGGTTGGCTGACACAGTAATCTCCCTGCGGCCAGTGCTGCCCGTTCAATTCACACCCAGTTCAGTTTAACTCAGAGCATTAATGAATCCTCATCAAAGATTTATGACCCTCTTAGAAGCGCTTTCCTTAAGCAGCCTTATTCACATGGGAGGTGGAACCCTCAGAGAGCTGGTGCTCAGCTCCACCTCTCTCTGCTGTACTGGGTCTATTGTGCTGGTGACCTGGGAGCAGTCTGTAAAGAGGGAGGGCAGCTCTCCCCTCCCCTCTTGCTTCACTATTAGTCCTCCCTGCCTTGCCCCCCAAGAGATCTCAAGGCTCTCTCCAGCTGCTCTCCCTCCAGCCCCAGCAGTAATTGCACATCCCTGGGGATAATTTTGCACACTGAAATATTACTGAATGTGAGGCTCTCAATGGCCAGAAATAAGCAAAACCCCAGGGCGAGGAGAAGGGTGATCTTACCTTGAACAAATCAGAAGGAACAGCTCAGCAACAGCTCAGCTAACCAAATGTCTCACTGAGCCCAAGAGGAAAATCTCTCACTAGATACATCCGCATGACAGACCTTCCCCAGGCCTCAAACATCACTATATCTGCGGCAAGGCAGCCACACAGGCTGGGGAGGGAGTGCAGGCTAATGGTTACAGCAGGGAGTGACTGGGTGCTAGGTACCCTCTACTGCCCTGCAGCCACTTTACAATGGGTGTATTGGGCCAAAGCAGTTGGGAGGCCCCCTCTGGATTGCCCCTGGCAGAGTGTTCCTTGCTAGCTGGTGCAGAGCTGGCTTTACACCCGCCCTCCACGTGAGTCCTGGGCAGGGGGGACTGGAGCTCAGACAGGGCACATAATGCAGCCAGCCCATAAGCATCTGCACATCCTCATTCCTTTCTTACACAGATGGGGCTGCTGGCATGACAGGAGGGAGGCGGCTAACCAGGCAGGTCACTGGTTTCAGTGTGATTGTCTGGGAAACTTGGGCAGCCTCACCAAACCAGAATGTCTGTACCTCTAGCCACAAAGCAAGGTGCATTCTGGGAATATCCTTGGAACACTGTATCCTCCCTCAAGCACATGCCCTATGCAGCCAGATCTGATTTATTCTGTTTCAATTAATTCATATACAGGAAGCTCCTCTCTTTAAACGTCGAGAAGGAAGAAATACTATTAGAGTATTTACATCTGTGACTGTGAAATTTAACCAACAATATTAATAAGTAAAGAAACCTTGTTGAGATTCTCAATAAATAAAACAGGCTGTGACAGAGGAGGGGAGAGGAAGGGAATGGTCCAGCTGAGGCTGAACGGGAACCCAGAGTGAAACTTAGTGCTCTAAAAATAGCCCAGCCTGAGCCTAGACCAAAGCTCAGCCTATAATGACCTAGGGCCTGGTGTGTGTCCTGCTAAAGCTCCTGGTGGCTCCGTAGGTGGATTTTCTCTTTTGCATTTGTGCTCCTCTGCAGCCTGTGGTTCTGGTCTGGTTGGGGGCAGAAGGGCCCTGGAAACAGCCTGACACACAATCTTAGGACTCAGTGTGAGGAATGACCTGGTAAGTCCCATTCAGCCCCTTTCCTGGGGTCAGTGCTGCCCTGCTCCCTATAATACATTTGCTACAGGTTTGTTCAGCCTAGTTTTAAATATCCCATGCAATGGGGCTTCCACCCCTCCCCTTAGCATCTGCCAGCAGGAGGCTGGAAGCCTCTGAAATCTCATTGCAGCTGATTCTCAGGGCACTTCCAGTACTACCTTCTGGAAGAAGAACCTAGGTTTTGTTTAAACTGAGCCAGACCTCCAAACCACTGAAGTTGGTGCAGCACAGGGCAACAGTGGCTACAGGTGGGGGCTGATCCTTTGCCCTGCTCTGCCCCCTTTGCATTACTGAGGCATGCAAAGAAAGCAGAAACTGTCTGTATACCCCTAGCTGAGAGGATTCCTCTATTGTTGGGTGTTAGCATCTTCCTCTGTACAACCTGCAGAGCAGGTAGTGTCAAGGCAGGGAGAGGAGAGGAGGTGTGACTAGAATGTACTGCAGCTATCTTCAGCTGGTACATTGTCCCTTGGGGTCTGTTGCAAATGGCACACCTTGGAGTAGCCCTTGGACTGGGGCTTGGCAGAGACTCAAGGAGCCCCGATACCCCCACCTGGGCTCAGCAGACAATCTGGGCCAGGAGCTTGTGGGTTAATAAAAGTGAAGATTTGGGAATTGCCTTAATTACTTCCTGAGATTGGGGGGAAATTCTGGCAAATCAACATTTGCTCTGAGCCCATCTGAAGCGACGCCTCCACTTTTATCTACCGTGGGAAGAGCACTGTTTTCTATCCAAGGCTCAACCTTAGAGATCTATTGTTTCAGAATAAATTTGCTGCTAGAGGTCCTCGAATTCTGTAAAGATCTGTGAGTAAATCACAGTGCATCGTGCCTCGCAAGCCGGCTCACTCCCTACGGAGCTTTGTGGTAGTGTAACTGCACTCAGGGCATAATGTGGTCTAAAATAGTGCGGGGGGGGGGGGTCTGATCACCCTCACATCTGTCCAGCAATTAATTCTGCCCCCAACTCCCAAATTAATCTTGTCCCCCTAGTCTCCACATCAATTCTGCCTCCATATCTGGTCTGCCTCCTCCAGCCCCGCATCAATTCTCCACCACCCCCAGCATCACCTCTGCTCTCCTACAGCTCCTGGGCACTTGTCTTCAACCCATCTCCCAAACTGGGGGACTGCAGTGGGGCCCCTCCACCCCTTCCCAGGCAGGTGTTGCAGGGAGGGAAGGGGAGGAGAAGAACCATCCAATTGCTCACAGGAGAAGAAGGGGGGAAAGGAGGCAGAACTGCCCAGCTCTTTCTGCTCCCTCTTGCCCTTCCCCTCCTGTAAGAATGGTGTCAGGTTGCTGAGCGGAGGGGGAGTGAGGGAGAGTGCTTCCTGCAGCAGCTCTCATTGGTTGCTCTACCCTAGGAAGCGGGAAAGTGGGTAAAGCAGCCAATCAGAGGGGGCTGGCTTTCCCCCAGATGGTACTAAACATGTGCACCACTCAGACACCTGGCTCTCTTAGAAATTTTGGGTCTGCAGCCCCTTGTGACGGGTGCACTTTAAGCACTGCTTGCACTGACACGACCCTGCCATCTAAATCTATCGATATCAGCTTGTTAAAAAAGGTTGAGCCAAAAATAAAAAAAATTCAGAGACAGTTTTATCCCCTTGATTTGTGAAATGAACAGATTTTTCACTTTTCAAAATTTTCAGTGAATTTTTGAAGAGATTTTCATTTAAAAAATCATATTTTTCAAACCCAATTTTTTCAATTTTAAAATTGAATATGTTCAGAAAATATGTCTTGAAAAATCCCATTTTATCACTAATTAAAAGAGTCAAAACTGGGAATCCAAAACACACGCACAAGGCCCCCACACCCCAAAACACTGACGAATTCACCCCACCCCCCAAAAAGAGTTTTTAACAATAGAAAATGTTGTGAAAATCAAAATATTTTCATGAAAACAGCCATATTTTGTTGGGAACAAAAAATTCGACCACATCTGCTATCTGGCTGGCTGCGGGTTTCTGATGGGGCCTATACCTGCATTACCTGTGCATTACACAGGAGAGTTAGATCTGCAAGGTGAGGTTCCTGGTGGCTTTCAGCGAGCCTTCTGGTCTCCTCCCTTTCCTAGCACAAGACCCATGATATATTTGGATTCTTTAAATACGCCCTCAGGCACTGTAATACCCACGCAAAACACTCTGTTAACGTACAGTGACTGCTGCTCACAGTTCCTCAGCGCAATGCAAGCAGCAAGGAGCGCATAAGGCCATGTTCGCACAGAAGGCAGGGCCAGTCTCCAGGCATTAGCCCAGCACCATCGTGACTCCCAAGCACACCGGCACTAATGCCATCTCCAACACACTCAGCTCATCACAACTCCCCCCCCGCTCACGCACACCCCACCACTGTGAATCACACTGTGATACACAATCACAACTCCAGCTTTTGCGTGCTACCAGGGAAGGAAGCAGGTTCACAATCACTTCCGAAGATGGTATCTAAGTGAATTGCTGAGGAGCAGGGAACCAAGCCCCTGGAGACACTGCAACTGGTCAGAGCATGTCAGGAAGAGGGCAGATCACAGATCTGCATATTCTGCTGTGAGTGACATTCTATTCTGGTGTCAGGAGGGAGTGGTGCTTAAAAAAGAAACACCTACTTTTCCCCCACTAATCCCCTGAGCAGACCCAAAAAGCCAGAGAGAAGGAATGACCTGTGAGCCCCCAACCAAGGGAGCGCCAATCCTACAGAGCCCAGTGGAGCATCCAAATTGCCCCCTCCAGCTGTCCCCGTCCCCTCCACCCCACTCCAAACAGCAGCAGGGACCAGGTTTGCTCAGTTGAGGTCAGTCAACTTCCTTCCTGGATCTAGCTGCTCCTGCTCTGCCCTTGGCTGCAGGCTCTCTCCAGACTCAGGCAGGTTCATTGCACCACTTACACACCCAGGTAACACTTTCAAGATTTTCTTCACAACCATGAGGGCTAGGAATGATGTTTAATGGAAACTGAGCTTCTGACGTCCCCACACGGTTCTGGGAGCCAGGGCCCTGGGCATGTGCTGAATGTGCCTTTATCCAGCACATCTCTTGAAGCTCCAGCAATCTTATTTTCAGCATTTGCACACTGCTAGTAGTCTGGCACTCCAAGTGGGTGGAGCTTGGTTTGTGGGCAAAGCCTCAGAGAGTACCGCCTTTCCCCCCAATTTAAGCAGTGGATGAGAGGAAACAAGCCACCTGTAAGCAGAGGAGGTTGCTGGTTGTCCTCAGTAGTAGACAAGGCCTCAGGAGAGGAGTGGGAGAAGGAGGGACCTCCTGTCTGCTTGGGAGGGGGCTTCAAAGCTCTAGAGAAGTTTCTGAGCTTGGGGATCACTGGGTGTGGAGCCCAATCCCCTAGCCAGAACTCCCCCATCACTGGCTGGGACTAGAAAGCATTGGGGCAGAAAACACAGAACAGATTATTTTAACCCACAGAGAGGGAGCAGACTTTAACCGAGGGTTGAATCTGAGCTTGGGGCCAAGGGTTGTATCAGTTATTGATTCCAAAGGGCAGAGCACTGCTGGCCAGAATTGCAGCAGCAGCAAGTGCACTAACTCAACCCGCAGCCAGAGCAGCACCGGAGCTGGGTCATCTGCTTTCCCTCCAGAACTTGTGTCCCTCCCACCAGGGTAGGGAGAGGGAAGCCAGAGTGATGAGCCACAGCATCACCTGCTCCTTCTGCCTCTCCCTCCCCAATCCTCCTGCCCCATTCACTACCCACTTCTGCTCCTCCCCCTCCAGCTGTGCCCTGCCCATCCAGCCTCCTTCCCTCCCTCCTGCCTGCCCCTTCCTATGCTGCACTAGGCTCGCTCTTTCTCTCTCTCCCTCCCTCCCTCCCTATGGCAGCTGATTCAGTAGAGAAGCAGATTAATCCCACTGTTCTGCCGGAGCAGATCTGACTCAATTAGCCGCAGCTCGGAGGCTCCGGTGACAGCTCTGGGAAGGTTTCCAAAGCTCATTCATCACCGAGAAAATTCTCGAAGAGGGAGAGGATGGGGAGACTCTGCTGAGCACGGATCCAGGGAGGAAGGGCACCCACAGCCCCGTGAGCGTGGAGAGAGCCCTGCCTGTGCCCCGAGCTGTGTGTGCACAGACTGTGCAAGAGGGACTCTGCCTGCGCAGGGAGATGGGACAAGAAAGGGCTGGCCAGGGGGAGAGACCCTGAGAGAGCAGGAGTGAGTGCAAGGAGCTGGCGGAGAATGAGACTAGCCAATGCAGTTGGAGGCCCAAGGCAGGAGAGCCAAAGGCAGATCTAAGGAATGTGCGTATGGTCTCCATCCTGCAGCTGTGGCCTGTGTGCGTGCCACGTGTGTCTATCTGAGTGTGTGCACATCTGTGTGTAAGAGCCTGCATGGAAATCCTGTGGCCCAGACAATGTATGAAACAAGCTGCAGCACTGAGCGTCCCCAGACAGTCCTACTTAAACCTCCCCTCCAATCCAGGAACTCCCTGAGACACGGCCCAGCCGGCTAATCGCTCCATTATACACAAATGATACATTTACTGTATCAACCCAAACTGCAGAAGCGTCTGGGCGAGCAGCAGCATTTCCACACTATCCTCAGTGAAAGGATAGCATGGTACCTGACTGGTCATGGCACAATCCATGAAAGCCAAATTCATTTTCTCTCCAAGAAGTGAACTACTGATCATACCGTAAGAGCTGCCAGGCTGGGTCAGACCATGGTCCATCTTGCCCAGTATCCTGTCTACAACAGTGACCGGTGCCAGAACTTCAGGGGGAGTGTACAGAACAGGGTACTTATGGAGTGATCCACCCCGCCTTCCACTCCTGGCTTCTGGCAGTCAGAGGTTTAGGGCCGCCCGGAGTATGGGGTTGCATCCCTGACCATCTTGGCTAAGAGCCACTGATGGACCTATCCTCCATGAATTTATCCAGTTCTTTTATGAACCCAGTTATACTTTTCACCATCATAACATCCCATGGCAATGAGTTCCACAGGTTAATTACATCTTTTTAGTCTCCCCTTATATGGAATCTGTTCCATACCCTTGATCACCTTTGTTGCCCTTCGCTGAACCTTTCCATTTCCACTTTTGAGATGTGGCAACCAGAACTACATGCAGTATTCAAGGTCTGGGTTTATATAGTGGCTTTATGATATTTACTGTCTTGTTAACTGCCCCTTTCCTAATAGTTCCTAACATTCTGTTAGCCTTTGTGACTGCTGCTGTGGACTGAGTGAAAGTTTTCAAAGAACTATTCACAGTAACTCCAAGATCTCTCTTTTTGGTGGTACTAGCTAATTTACACTCTATCACTAGATACGTATAGTTGAGATTATTTTTTCCAGTGTGAATTATTTTGCACTTTACAACATTGAATTTCATCTGCCATTTTGTTTCCCCATCACACAGTTTTGTGAGATCCCTTTGTAACTCTTTGCAGTCTGCTTTGGACTTTATCTTGAATAATTTTAGGACATCAGCAAACTTTGCCACCTCACTTTTCACCCCCTTTTCCTGATTATTAATCAGTATATTGAACAGCATAGATCCCAGTACAGATCCTTGCGGGACACCTCTGTTCACCTCTCTCCCAGGGCCAGTGTAACCACTAGGCAAATTAGGCAGCCGCCTAGGGCGCCAAGATTTGGGGGCACCAAAAAGCGGTGCCCCAAATTTTTTTTTTTAATACTATTGCTCCCGGCAGGGGATGGGCCGCTTGCAGCTGCGTTAGCACCTACCTCTGCGGGCGTCCTCTGCAACCGCGGGCCCCGCCGCCTCCCTCCGCCGTGCCCCACATCACTGCCTGCCTGCGCCCCCCCTGAGCCGCCTCCTCCCCGAGCCCCCGGGCTGCCGCATCGCTCCCTAGCCTGCTCCCTCTGGCTCTGGCAGTCCCGGACCCCCTGCCGAGCAGTGGCTGCTGGGGATGCTCTGTGGAGTCCCAGGAAGGGGCAGGTGCCGGGGGAGAGGAGGAGGAGAAGTGGGTGGGTGCAGGGAGAGATTAGTGCCTAGGCATGGGGCCCCAGGGGCACAGTGCACTAGGATGATAGTGAGCCAACCCACGAGCAGCACATGGAGATTTTTATTGGGCAGCCGTGATCGGTTTCCTAGTGGCTCCCCCTCTTCCCACCCACGGCCCCTCTGGCCATTACACCATAGATAGGACCAGCTGGGAGCTGCCTCCCACGCAGGGCCGGTGTAACCACTAGGCGAACTAGGCGGTACTGAAAACCCTGGAGTTCCCACAGACATCGGGGGAATCACAGGTGCTCAGCATCTCTGAAAATCAGGCCCAGAATGACACTGATGCCTCTGCCCTGGGCCAGAGCTCTCTGAGTAAGGGTCTTCAGCAGCGATTGGCATGGGGCAGAGTAAAGCAACCAAGATGACGGAGGCTGGAACTCTGTCCTCGCCTCACACCTGTGGGGAAGACAGACCTTCAGATACCCCCTTCGACCTGCATTGCACTTTCCAGCCCAGGAGCAAGAAACCATTTCACTCCTTAGCACTGCGGGGAGCTGAAGCCCAGAACGGGGAAGTAACTTGCCTGAAGTCATCCAGTGAGTTGGTGCCAGGGTGGCGAACAGAAGCCAGATCCCGACTCCCAGCTCTGTGCTCTGATCCCCAAAACAGCCCTTTCCAGATCCATGGGGGGGGGGGGGGCAGGAGGGACTCTAGCCACGTGCAGGAGACCCAAGGCCATTTATTTTCATTAAATATGTAGACTAAATAATGAAATTAATAAATTTTCAAGACGAACGTGTATTAATTCTAATGAACAATGCCACATTGTGCAGTATTCATTTTTGAAAGTTTATAATAAGCGATGCTCCGGAAGGAGGGAAGGAGGAGGGGGGGCGCAAGGTAGAAGTTTCACCTAGGGCACAAAATATCCTTGCACCCGCCCTGCTCTCTCCATTGTGAAAACTGGCCATTTATTCTTACTCTTTGTTTCCTATCTTTCAACCAGTTACTGATCCGCGAAAGGACATTCCCTCTTATCCCATGGATACATAGTTTCCTTAAGAGTCATTGGTAAGGAGTTTTGTCAAAGGCTTTCTGAAAATCCAAGTACACTATATTGACTGGATCACCCTTGTCCACATGCTTGTTGACTCATAGAATCATAGAATCTCAGGGTTGGAAGGGACCTCAGGAGGTCATCTAGTCCAACCCCCTGCTCAAAGCAGGACCAAACCCAACTAAATCAGCCCAGCCAGGGCTTTGTCAAGCCTGACCTTAAAACCTCTAAGGAAGGAGATTCCACTACCTCCCTAGGTAACCCATTCCAGTTCTTCACCACCCTACTAGTGAAAAAGTTTTTCCTAATGTCCAACCTAAACCTCCCCCTCTGCAACTTGAGACCATTACTCCTTGTTCTGTCATCTTCTATCACTGAGAACAGTCTAGATCCATCCTCTTTGGAACCCCCTTTCAGGTAGTTGAAAGCAGCTATCAAATCGCCCCTCATTCTTCTCTTCTGCAGACTAAACAATCCCAGTTCCCTCAGCCTCTCCTCGTAAGTCATGTGCTCCAGCCCCCTAATCATTTTTGTTGCCCTCCGCTGGACTCTCTCCAATTTATCCACATCCTTCTTGTAGTGTGGGGCCCAAAACTGGACACAGTACTCCAAATGAGGCCTCACCAGTGCTGAGTAGAGGGGAATGATCACATCCCTCGATCTGCTGGAAATGCCCCTACTTATACAACCCAAAATGCCATTAGCCTTCTTGGCAACAAGGGCACACTGTTGACTCATATTCAGCTTTTCGTCCACCGTAACCCCTAGGTCCTTTTCTGCAGAACTGCTGCCCAGCCATTCGGTCCCTAGTCTATAGCAGTGCATGGGATTCTTTCGTCCTAAATGCAGGACTCTGCACTTGTCCTTGTTGAACCTCATCATATTTCTTTTGGCCCAATCCTCTAATTTGTCTAGGTCCCTCTGTATCCTATCCCTACCCTCCAGCGTATCAACCACTCCTCCCAGTTTAGTGTCATCTGCAAACTTGCTAAGGGTGCAGTCCACACCATCTTCCAGATCGTTAATGAAGATATTGAATAAAACCGGCCCCAGCACCGACCCTTGGGGCACTCCACTTGATACCGGCTGCCAACTAGACAAGGAACCATTGATCACTACCCGTTGAGCCCGACCATCTAGCCAGTTTTCTATCCACCTTACCGTCCATTCATCCAGCCCATACTTCTTTAACTTGCTGGCAAGAATACTGTGGGAGACTGTATCAAAAGCTTTGCTAAAGTCCAGAAATAGCACATCCACTGCTTTCCCCTCATCCACAGAGCCGGTTATCTTATCATAGAAGGCAATTAGGTTAGTCAGGCATGACTTGCCCTTGGTGAATCCATGCTGACTGTTCCTGATCACTTTCCCCTCCTTTAAGTGGTTCAGGATTGATTCCTTGAGGACCTGTTCCATGATTTTTCCAGGGACTGAGGTGAGACTAACTGGCCTGTAGTTCCCTGGATCTTCCTTCTTCCCTTTCTTAAAGATGGGCACTACATTAGCTTTTTTCCAGTCNTGGTTTGTGGGCAAAGCCTCAGAGAGTACCGCCTTTCCCCCCAATTTAAGCAGTGGATGAGAGGAAACAAGCCACCTGTAAGCAGAGGAGGTTGCTGGTTGTCCTCAGTAGTAGACAAGGCCTCAGGAGAGGAGTGGGAGAAGGAGGGACCTCCTGTCTGCTTGGGAGGGGGCTTCAAAGCTCTAGAGAAGTTTCTGAGCTTGGGGATCACTGGGTGTGGAGCCCAATCCCCTAGCCAGAACTCCCCCATCACTGGCTGGGACTAGAAAGCATTGGGGCAGAAAACACAGAACAGATTATTTTAACCCACAGAGAGGGAGCAGACTTTAACCGAGGGTTGAATCTGAGCTTGGGGCCAAGGGTTGTATCAGTTATTGATTCCAAAGGGCAGAGCACTGCTGGCCAGAATTGCAGCAGCAGCAAGTGCACTAACTCAACCCGCAGCCAGAGCAGCACCGGAGCTGGGTCATCTGCTTTCCCTCCAGAACTTGTGTCCCTCCCACCAGGGTAGGGAGAGGGAAGCCAGAGTGATGAGCCACAGCATCACCTGCTCCTTCTGCCTCTCCCTCCCCAATCCTCCTGCCCCATTCACTACCCACTTCTGCTCCTCCCCCTCCAGCTGTGCCCTGCCCATCCAGCCTCCTTCCCTCCCTCCTGCCTGCCCCTTCCTATGCTGCACTAGGCTCGCTCTTTCTCTCTCTCCCTCCCTCCCTCCCTATGGCAGCTGATTCAGTAGAGAAGCAGATTAATCCCACTGTTCTGCCGGAGCAGATCTGACTCAATTAGCCGCAGCTCGGAGGCTCCGGTGACAGCTCTGGGAAGGTTTCCAAAGCTCATTCATCACCGAGAAAATTCTCGAAGAGGGAGAGGATGGGGAGACTCTGCTGAGCACGGATCCAGGGAGGAAGGGCACCCACAGCCCCGTGAGCGTGGAGAGAGCCCTGCCTGTGCCCCGAGCTGTGTGTGCACAGACTGTGCAAGAGGGACTCTGCCTGCGCAGGGAGATGGGACAAGAAAGGGCTGGCCAGGGGGAGAGACCCTGAGAGAGCAGGAGTGAGTGCAAGGAGCTGGCGGAGAATGAGACTAGCCAATGCAGTTGGAGGCCCAAGGCAGGAGAGCCAAAGGCAGATCTAAGGAATGTGCGTATGGTCTCCATCCTGCAGCTGTGGCCTGTGTGCGTGCCACGTGTGTCTATCTGAGTGTGTGCACATCTGTGTGTAAGAGCCTGCATGGAAATCCTGTGGCCCAGACAATGTATGAAACAAGCTGCAGCACTGAGCGTCCCCAGACAGTCCTACTTAAACCTCCCCTCCAATCCAGGAACTCCCTGAGACACGGCCCAGCCGGCTAATCGCTCCATTATACACAAATGATACATTTACTGTATCAACCCAAACTGCAGAAGCGTCTGGGCGAGCAGCAGCATTTCCACACTATCCTCAGTGAAAGGATAGCATGGTACCTGACTGGTCATGGCACAATCCATGAAAGCCAAATTCATTTTCTCTCCAAGAAGTGAACTACTGATCATACCGTAAGAGCTGCCAGGCTGGGTCAGACCATGGTCCATCTTGCCCAGTATCCTGTCTACAACAGTGACCGGTGCCAGAACTTCAGGGGGAGTGTACAGAACAGGGTACTTATGGAGTGATCCACCCCGCCTTCCACTCCTGGCTTCTGGCAGTCAGAGGTTTAGGGCCGCCCGGAGTATGGGGTTGCATCCCTGACCATCTTGGCTAAGAGCCACTGATGGACCTATCCTCCATGAATTTATCCAGTTCTTTTATGAACCCAGTTATACTTTTCACCATCATAACATCCCATGGCAATGAGTTCCACAGGTTAATTACATCTTTTTAGTCTCCCCTTATATGGAATCTGTTCCATACCCTTGATCACCTTTGTTGCCCTTCGCTGAACCTTTCCATTTCCACTTTTGAGATGTGGCAACCAGAACTACATGCAGTATTCAAGGTCTGGGTTTATATAGTGGCTTTATGATATTTACTGTCTTGTTAACTGCCCCTTTCCTAATAGTTCCTAACATTCTGTTAGCCTTTGTGACTGCTGCTGTGGACTGAGTGAAAGTTTTCAAAGAACTATTCACAGTAACTCCAAGATCTCTCTTTTTGGTGGTACTAGCTAATTTACACTCTATCACTAGATACGTATAGTTGAGATTATTTTTTCCAGTGTGAATTATTTTGCACTTTACAACATTGAATTTCATCTGCCATTTTGTTTCCCCATCACACAGTTTTGTGAGATCCCTTTGTAACTCTTTGCAGTCTGCTTTGGACTTTATCTTGAATAATTTTAGGACATCAGCAAACTTTGCCACCTCACTTTTCACCCCCTTTTCCTGATTATTAATCAGTATATTGAACAGCATAGATCCCAGTACAGATCCTTGCGGGACACCTCTGTTCACCTCTCTCCCAGGGCCAGTGTAACCACTAGGCAAATTAGGCAGCCGCCTAGGGCGCCAAGATTTGGGGGCACCAAAAAGCGGTGCCCCAAATTTTTTTTTTTAATACTATTGCTCCCGGCAGGGGATGGGCCGCTTGCAGCTGCGTTAGCACCTACCTCTGCGGGCGTCCTCTGCAACCGCGGGCCCCGCCGCCTCCCTCCGCCGTGCCCCACATCACTGCCTGCCTGCGCCCCCCCTGAGCCGCCTCCTCCCCGAGCCCCCGGGCTGCCGCATCGCTCCCTAGCCTGCTCCCTCTGGCTCTGGCAGTCCCGGACCCCCTGCCGAGCAGTGGCTGCTGGGGATGCTCTGTGGAGTCCCAGGAAGGGGCAGGTGCCGGGGGAGAGGAGGAGGAGAAGTGGGTGGGTGCAGGGAGAGATTAGTGCCTAGGCATGGGGCCCCAGGGGCACAGTGCACTAGGATGATAGTGAGCCAACCCACGAGCAGCACATGGAGATTTTTATTGGGCAGCCGTGATCGGTTTCCTAGTGGCTCCCCCTCTTCCCACCCACGGCCCCTCTGGCCATTACACCATAGATAGGACCAGCTGGGAGCTGCCTCCCACGCAGGGCCGGTGTAACCACTAGGCGAACTAGGCGGTACTGAAAACCCTGGAGTTCCCACAGACATCGGGGGAATCACAGGTGCTCAGCATCTCTGAAAATCAGGCCCAGAATGACACTGATGCCTCTGCCCTGGGCCAGAGCTCTCTGAGTAAGGGTCTTCAGCAGCGATTGGCATGGGGCAGAGTAAAGCAACCAAGATGACGGAGGCTGGAACTCTGTCCTCGCCTCACACCTGTGGGGAAGACAGACCTTCAGATACCCCCTTCGACCTGCATTGCACTTTCCAGCCCAGGAGCAAGAAACCATTTCACTCCTTAGCACTGCGGGGAGCTGAAGCCCAGAACGGGGAAGTAACTTGCCTGAAGTCATCCAGTGAGTTGGTGCCAGGGTGGAGAATAGAAGCCAGATCCCGACTCCCAGCTCTGTGCTCTGATCCCCAAAACAGCCCTTTCCAGATCCATGGGGTGGGGGGGGGGCAGGAGGGACTCTAGCCACGTGCAGGAGACCCAAGGCCATTTATTTTCATTAAATATGTAGACTAAATAATGAAATTAATAAATTTTCAAGACGAACGTGTATTAATTCTAATGAACAATGCCACATTGTGCAGTATTCATTTTTGAAAGTTTATAATAAGCGATGCTCCGGAAGGAGGGAAGGAGGAGGGGGGGCGCAAGGTAGAAGTTTCACCTAGGGCACAAAATATCCTTGCACCCGCCCTGCTCTCTCCATTGTGAAAACTGGCCATTTATTCTTACTCTTTGTTTCCTATCTTTCAACCAGTTACTGATCCGCGAAAGGACATTCCCTCTTATCCCATGGATACATAGTTTCCTTAAGAGTCATTGGTAAGGAGTTTTGTCAAAGGCTTTCTGAAAATCCAAGTACACTATATTGACTGGATCACCCTTGTCCACATGCTTGTTGACTCACAAAGAATTCTGATAGATTGGTGAGGGATGACTTCCCTTTACAAAAGCTGTGTTGATTGTTCCCCAGCACATTGTTTTTATCTTCGTGTCTAATAATTCTGTTCTTTACTATAGTTTCTCCCAGTTTGCTGGATACTGAAGTTAGGCTTACCGGCCTATAAGTGCCAGCATCTCTTCTGGAGCCCTTTTTAAAAATTGGCATTACATTAGCTACCTTCCAGTCATCTAATACAGAGGCTGATTTCAGTGATAAGTTACTTAATGCAGTTAGTAGTTCTGCAATTTTATTTTTGAGTTCCTTCAGAACTCTTGGGTGAATACCATCTGGTCCTGGTGACTGATTACTGTTTAGTTTATCAGTTTGTTCTAAAACCTCTTCAACTGACAGATAAGTTTGGGACAGTACTTCAGATTTATCACCCAAAAGACAAGCTCTGATGTGGGAATCTCCCCACATCCTCTGCAGTGAAGACCAATGCAAAGAATTAATGTATCTTCTTTGCAATGGCCTTGTCTTTCTTGAGTGATCCTTTAACACCTGTATTGTCTAGTGGCCCCACTGCCTGTTTGACAGGCTTCTGGTATACTTAAACAAATTGACTGTTAGTTTTTGAGTCTTTAGCAAGTTGTTTCTCAATTCTTTTCTTGGCCTGCCTTCTTAGACTTTTACATTTTACCTGCCAGAATTTTTGCTCCTCCCTATTTTCCTCATTAGGATTTGACTTCCAAATTTTAGGAAGATGCCTTTTTGCCATGAATGGTCTCCATTATTCTGCTGTTTAGCCATGGTGGCATTCTTTTGGTCCTCCTACTGTCTTTTTTGATGTGGGGTATACATTTAATCCGAGGCTCTATTATGGTGTTTTTGAGTAGTCTCCATGCTGCTGGCAGGCAGTTTGTAACACACCAGGGTGTAGGCCAAGGGATCGGAACAGGAGTCTAGCCTAGTGGTTGGAGCAGAATCAGGGGGCAGAACTTGGGGAGTGGTAAGGGACAAGCCAGTGGCTGCAGCCAAGAGTCAGGAGCCAGAACAGAACCAAAGGGCAGCGCCGGAGGGGACAAGGCAATGGTTGGAGTCAGGAGTTCTGAGGAAGGTAGGGACTAGGGCTGGGGGGGAGCAGGCACAAGTTGGAGAAGGGCTGGGGCAGGAAGCACGGCTGGTGCAGCTGTGTGTGTGGAACACATTGAGTAGCCATTGTGCTGCTTTTGCTACCAGGCTTAAATGGTGATCTCTTGGCACTGCTCTACAATCAAGGAGCACAGTCACTTAGTGAGGGTTTATTGGGCCCAGCCGAGCTCATTGAGTTGTAAGGCAGCCACACCAGAGCCAGCTGAGTGCCTGACACAGTTTACGCACCAAGTATCAGGGGGTAGCTGTGTTAGTCTGTATCCACAAAAACAACAAGGATTCCGGTGGCACCTTAAAGACTAACAGATTTATTTGGGCATAAGTTTACGCTTGTGACTGCTCTTTTTAATTTCCATCTAACTAGCATCCGCATTCTCGTGTAGTGCCCCTTTTTAAAGTTAAATGCTACTGTGGTGGGTTCTTTGCTATTTCCTCCCCTACAAGGATGCTAAATTCAATTACATTATAGTCACTATTACCGAGTGATTCAGCTACAGTTACCTTTTGGACCAGATCGTGTGCTCCACTTAGAACTAAATGAAGAATTGTCTCTCCTCTTGTGGGTTCCAGGACTAGTTGCTCCAGGAAACAGTCTTTTATGGTGTCTAGAAATTTTATCTCTCCATCACCTGCTGCTCACAAACAGGGAAGAATTGGTAGGGGAAGTAGAAGTGGGTGGCAACCTGGGGAGCAGTGACCATGAGATGATCAAGTTCAGGATCCTGACAAAAGAAAGAAAGGAGAGCAGCAGAATATGGACCCTGAACTTCAGAAAAGCAGATTTTGACTCCTCCAGGGAACTGATGGGCAGGATTCCCTGGGAGGCTAATATGAGGGGGAAAGGAGTCCAGGAGAGCTGGCTGTATTTTAAAGAATCCTTATTGAGGTTGCAGGAACAAACCATCCCGATGTGCAGAAAGAGCTTAAACACAAAAAGGAAACTTACAAGAAGTGGAAATTTGGACAGATGACTGGGGAGGAGTATAAACATATTGCTCGAGCATGCAGGGTTGTAATCAGGAAGGCCAAAGCACAGTTGGAGTTGCAAGGGTTTCTACAGGTATATTAGCAACAAGAAGATGTTAACACAACAACCCCCCCCTTTTTTTTCTTCTCTCTCTCAATTTTGGCCAGGCCGCTCTTTTACTCCACAGCGAGCCTTGTGCAAGGAAAGGGGCCCGCAATAGGCTGCACGACCTTATTAGGACACAGTGCTTGTTACAGGAAACTTCTGTGAATGATTTCCACAGTGTCCACTGCAGAAGCTGTTTCTGTAGTTTCCGTATTGTAGTGTTCATCCTAATATGGAAAAACAGTTTGGACACTAACAAGCCAATCAACGTTTGCCACACTTACCTTGTACACTATATACTTACACATTCCTATACAATAATCAGAGGTGTCCCGAATCTACTCAACGCTGCTACCAGTCCAGGTCTGATCAACCAGGGCTTGACCCTCCCGCTCCCGAATCCAGCCTGAGCGTGTGTCGTATTGCCGGCTCGAATTCACTATGCATATGTTCTCCTATCTGGCTATCATCTGCATGGTCGTAAGTAACTAGTTAGAAGAAAACTGTCTGTTTGTTCTTGATGTGGCTTATCTCCCTCTATTGTGTCTGTTTAAGTTAGTTAAAAGGGGTTCTGTTTTGTTATCTGCTTCCTTACCCTTATCTTGTTTGTTAAGGTCTATTTACATAGTATTGTAGTTATTTGATAAGAAGTCATTTAGTAATTGTTATATTTACCAATCTATAATAAAATTAAGTTGTATCCAGTTCCCCTCTTCTTGGGTCATTCCACTCAGTCCTTCACCGAGAATTCCTAAAGAACCTCCAGCCTCTTTTGGGCTGAACATGGCGTCACGAACAGGATTCTCGGGCTCGGAGGACTGTGGGTGCCCCTGGAGGTCCAGGTCTGGAGGGGATGATGAAACAGAACAGTTTCATCACTTACAGTTCCATTTGTTTACAAGTAAAACCCAACCTGAAAAAATTGAATGGGTGTGTTCCATAGGTATAGGGAGGGACTGTAAAAGTTACACAGTGCCTCTCACGTTGCAGGATGTGGGCTGTCTTCTGACAGTTCACCCAGCTTTTAGAGCAGTCCCGTCTGATCAGTCCCTCCAACCCCAGTGTACTCAGGCTGGGGACCACACCAATGGGTCAGACCCAGCCCAACTGTGGAAAAATTGTTGCCGAATAGTAAAGGTGTCAGGGGGGTCCGTTTCAAAGCTGGACCCAATGCCCCGTGTGTCTGTGTCTGGCCCTGGGCACGACCTGTTGTGCCAACTCACGGAGGGGCTGGAAGAAATTAAGAGGGCCAAAAAATTACGTCCTGACACCTATAAGCCTGAGGATGTCTCCTCAGTGCTTTGCAAATTTTTGGGGAAAGCTTTGGACCTTTGCTCCGTTTTACATGGGGGTACTATGTTTGCAGCCAGGCAAGCTGTCACGGAGCCTGAAAGTGATCCCGGGGCAGGGAATGTCGAACTGCATCCTGTATTAACAACTCCACCCCCGTATGAGGAACCAAAGCCTCCTCAACAACCTAAACTTTTGCCGCCTCGGGTTTATCCCGACCTGCCTTCGCAGCCGTCGGCCCCTCCTGGCCCAGAAATTGACTCTCCAGGCATTAATCAGGTCTTGGAGGCGCTCCCGCCACCCCCAGTCAGTAAATATTCTAAGAATAGCTCGTTACTAATCGACCCCAAAGGGTCTCTTGTCGCTATCTTGTGTTTCAGGTGTCCCTTATTCCCGGACGTCTTAACCGGTCATCTGACTTTGAGGCCTGGTTCACCCCCTATTGGCTCCAGGAGCAAGCTGATGCCAATCTCCCTCAACATTGTCTCGTCTGCTCCCTGCCGGTTACTGATGCGAACAGCTCACCGTTTTTGTTCCCCGAATTTTACAATATTTCCGCCGTAAAGAACGTGTTCATGTCTCCCGGTGTAACCTGTTCGCACCTTTATGCTGATCTCGGGAATCAAACTTGGTGGAATCATTGTTCAATGGACTTTCCGGAACTGTTTGAGGCCCTTAATGCCTCTTATCGAGGGCCTATGCTTCAAAGTGTGTCTGTTGTGATAAATGTTTCTGTTCCTGTAGATATCTGTTATGTTTTCCACGCACCCAGTAACTCCCCAAACTTAGGCCCGCCAGTGTTCGTAGGAAACCAAACCAGCTGTCAAACCCACGTTATCCCCAATAATTGTACAGGGTGGTGTAATTATACAAACAGTTATACCATCACAGAACCCCCCTAGGACAAAACATTGCACCACCCAGGTTGGTATGTTACCTGGTTTGCCTTTATAAGTATGAACTGGCAACAGTTTGGACCTGAAGTATATTTCTCCTCAGACACCCCACTTCCTCAGTTGCACCCAGGACATTTTTGGATTTGTGGGGATCGCGCACATTCCAGTCTCCCTCTTAATCCACACGGCGTTTGTACAGTGGGCCGTCTTAGACTGCAAGGGGGAGGGATATATCTAACCCGGGGGCCTAGTTTTTATAACCACCGGCAACGGCGGTCCTTTTGGTCCTTTTGGGAGACTGTGAAGTCAGCTAGCGTAAACCTGGGGACCGCTATCCTCACCTTTAACCCTATCGGTAATATGCTATTACGAGATCAAGTTATGTTTCAATCCCTAGCCCTTGAATCATTGGCTAACCGTACCGCTGAGGGATTCAAGCTTCTAGCCACCCAGTCCGACGAAATAACCACTTACATTTCACAGAACCGTTTAATGATTAACTATTTGTTACAAACCAATGATTTTTGTGCTAAGTTTGATGAAGTATATCCCATGTTTAAGGGGAAATGTTGTGTGCATGTGAATTCGATTTCGCTCAATTTAAGCTCAGTAGCTAAAGATTTGGAATCCTTAAGTGTCGTTATTCGGGATAGCCGGGAGAGGTTTGCCTTCTGGTCATTCCTAAACTGGATGGGACTAGGAGCATATAAGAATCAAATCATGTCCTTTTTTATCTCCTTGGTGGTGGGCTGTGTTATGCTGTGTCTTGGGTGTGCATGTCTAAAGGCCCTGGTTCGCAAAACGGTGACATCGGCCTTCATGGCCTCAGCCCCTGAGACGGAGCCCCTCGTAGGGGGTGGTTCTGACTCTGAGGCAGAGGTTTAGGCAGCTGCCTGGCCACGGGGGCATGTTAACACAACAACCCCCCCCTTTTTTTTCCTCTCTCTCTCAATTTTGGCCAGGCCGCTCTTTTACTCCACAGCGAGCCTTGTGCAAGGAAAGGGGCCCGCAATAGGCTGCACGACCTTATTAGGACACAGTGCTTGTTACAGGAAACTTCTGTGAATGATTTCCACAGTGTCCACTGCAGAAGCTGTTTCTGTAGTTTCCGTATTGTAGTGTTCATCCTAATATGGAAAAACAGTTTGGACACTAACAAGCCAATCAACGTTTGCCACACTTACCTTGTACACTATATACTTACACGTTCCTATACAATAATCAGAGGTGTCCCGAATCTACTCGATGCTACTACCAGTCCAGGTCTGATCAACCAGGGCTTGACCCTCCCGCTCCCGAATCCAGCCTGAGCGTGTGTCGTATTGCCGGCTCGAATTCACTATGCATATGTTCTCCTATCTGGCTATCATCTGCATGGTCGTAAGTAACTAGTGAGAAGAAAACTGTCTGTTTGTTCTTGATGTGGCTTATCTCCCTCTATTGTGTCTGTTTAAGTTAGTTAAAAGGGGTTCTGTTTTGTTATCTGCTTCCTTACCCTTATCTTGTTTGTTAAGGTCTATTTACATAGTATTGTAGTTATTTGATAAGAAGTCATTTAGTAATTGTTATATTTACCAATCTATAATAAAATTAAGTTGTATCCAGTTCCCCTCTTCTTGGGTCATTCCACTCAGTCCTTCACCGAGAATTCCTAAAGAACCTCCAGCCTCTTTTGGGCTGAACAGAAGAAGGTCAGGGAAAGTGTGGGACCCTTACTGAATGGGGGAGGCAACCTAGTGACAGATGATGTGGAAAAAGCTGACATACTCAATGCTTTTTTTGCCTCAGTCTTTACAGATGTCAGCTCCCAGACTGCTGCACTGGGCAGCACAGTATGGGGAGGAGGTGAGCAGCCCTCAGTGGGGAATGAACAGGTTAAGGACTATTTAGAAAAGCTGGTCCATGGGGCCAGATCTAATGCATCCGAGGGTGCTGAGGGAATTGGCTGATGTGACTGCAGAGCCATTGGACATTATCTTTGAAAAGTCATGGCTATTGGGGGAGGTCCCGGATTATTGGAAAAAGGCAAATATAGTGCCCATCTTTTAAAAAGGGAAGGAGGAGAATCTGGGGATCAGTCACCATAAAAATCATGGAGCGGGTCCTCAAGGAATCCATTTTGAAGCACTTGGAGGAGAGGAAGGTGATCAGGAACGGTCAACATGGATTCACCAAGGGCAAGTCATGCCTGACCAACCTGATTGCCTTCTATGATGAGATAACTGATCTGTGGATATGGGGAAAGTGGTGGATGTGATATATCTTGACTTTGGCAAAGCTTTTGATACAGTCTCCCACAGTATTCTTGCCAACAAGTCAAAGAAGTATGGATTGATTGAATGGACTATAAGGTGGATAGAAATCTGGTTAGATCATCAGGCTCAATGAGTAGTGATCAACGGCTTGATGTCTAGTTGGCAGCGGAGTGCCCCAGGGGTCAGTCCTGGGGCCAGCTTTGTTCAACATCTTCATTAATGATATAGATGATGGGATGAATTGCACCCTCAGCAAGTCCGCGGATGACACTAAGCTGCGGGGAGAGGTAGATATGCTGGAGGGTAGGGATAGGGTCCAGAGTGACCTAGACAAAATGGAGGATTGGGCTAAAAGAAATCTGATGATGTTCAATAAGGACAAGTGCAGAGTCTTAGGACGGAAGAATCCCATGCACTGCTACAGGCTGGGGACCGACTGGCTAAGCGGCAGTTCTGCAGAAAAGGACCTGGGGATTACAGTGGACGAGAAGCTGGATATGAGTCAACAGTGTGCCCTTGTTGCCAAGAAGGCTAAAGGCATATTGGGCTGCATTAGTAGGAGCATTGCCAGCAGATCGAGGGAAGTGATTATTCCCCTCTATTCGGCACTAGTGAGGCCACATCTGCAGTATTGCGTCCAGTTTTGGTCCCCCCACCACTACAGAAAGGATGTGGACAAATTGGAGAGAGTCCAGCGGAGGGCAACAAAAATGACTGGGGAGGCTGGGGCACATGACTTTTGAGGAGAGGCTGAGGGAACTGGGGTTATTTAGTCTGCAGAAGAGAAGAGTGAGGGGGGATTTGATATCAGTCTTCAACTACCTGAAGGGGGGTTCCAAAGAGGATGGAGCTCGGCTGTTCTCAGTGGTTGCAGATGACAGAACAAGGAACTATGATCTCAAGTTGTAGTGTGGGAAGTCTAGGTTGGATATTAGGAAAAACTATTTCGCTAGGAGGGTGGTGAAGCAGTGGAATGGGTTACCTAGGGAGGTGGTAGAATCTCCATCCCTAGAGGTTTTTAAAGCCTGGCTTGACAAAGCCCTTGCTGGGATGATTTAGTTGGTGTTTGTCCTGCTTTGAGCAGGGGGTCAGACTAGATGACCTCCTGCGGTCTCTTCCAACCCTAATCTTCTATGATTCTATGATCACGCTCTGAGGCGGCACTTACCTCATCAACATGAGGGTAGTTGAAATTACCCATAATTACTGCATTTTCTGATTTTGTAGCCTCTCTAACTACCCTGAGCATTTCACAGTCACTGTCACCATCCTGGTCAGGTGGTCACTGATTCATTCCTACTCCTATATTCTTATTATTCCATCATGGAATTTCTATCCACAGAGATTTTACGGTACAGTTTGATTCATTGAAGATTTTTTTTAACATACAGTGCCATTCCCCCAGCAGCACAACCTACTCTGACATTCCTATATATTTTGTACCTTGGAATTACCGTGGCCCACTGGTAACCCTCATTCCACCAAGTTTTAATGCCAGGCACTCTAGTTGACCCATCCTTTAATTTAGACTTCTAGCATTTGTATATAAGCACGTGTACATTTTGTCAATATTTAGTTGCTTGCCTTCATGTGTTATTTTTAAATGGGACTCTTTAGCGTTTGACTGTTCCTCAGTAGCTCCAATCTGTACTTTGCCAACTTCCTTCCTATCCTCTATACTAGGATATAGATTTCCCTTTTTAATAAATTCACCCTAAGGGATGTCTCCACCCAAACCAAGAACTCCCCTGCACTTGTCGGCTTTTCCCCAGTCCTTAGTTTAAAAAATCCTCTACAAGGTTTTTAGTTTTACATGCCAGCGATCTGGTTCTATTTTGTTTAAGGTGGAGCCCATCCCTCCTGCATACCTACTCCTTCCCCAAAAGATTCCCCAGTTCCTAAATTCTTCCTCCCTACACCAATGTATGTCTTATCCATACATTGAGACCCTGCAGTTCTGCCTGTCTACCTGGCCCTGTGCGTGGAACTGGAAGCATTTCAGAGAATGCTGCCATGGAGTCCTGGACTTTAATCTCTTACCTAGTAGCCTAAGTTTGGACTCCAGGACCTCTCTCCTAGCTTTTCCTCTGTCACTGGTACCTACATATACCACAACCTCTGGCTCCTCCCCAGCACTACCTGTAAGTCTATCTAAATATTTCGTAAGATCTGCAACCTTCGCACCTGTCAGGCAATTCACCATGCAGTTTTCCCAGTCATCACAAACCCAGCAATCTATATTTCTAATAATTGAGTCTCCCATTACTATTGCCTGTCTCTTCCTAACAACTGGGGTCTCCTCCCCCAGACGGGTAGTCTCAGTGTGAGAGATACCATGACATCATCTGGAAGGTGGATCCCAACTATGGGATCATTTCTCTCCACTCCTGCTTGATGCTGTCCTGGCCCAAGACTTTCATCGTGTTTAACAGCACAGGGGCTGTCGGACAGCAGGTGGGACCACTCTACTAGGTCTCTAAAAGTCTCTTTATTGTACCTCTCTGTTTCCCTTTGCTCCTTCAGTTCAGCTACTCTGGCCACAAGAACCCATACACCATGAGTTGCTTGCATCACATGCACAGCAACACCACCAGTCCACAAGGCATGTAATCCTATATGTTGCACTCAGTGCAGTAAACTGGGTAGCTCCCACCCGGCTGCTGGTCTTCAATCTCTTGGGCTTTTTTATGTACCCCAAGTTTAGGGTGTGTTTGCTAAGTGAAATGGTGGGTTGTTTTGTTCTTTTTTCAGACGGTTACTTTTCTTGGGGACTTGGTGCCTTTCTAATTGTTATAATCCCTCGGCCTCCTCCCCCTGCAGTCAGATTCTCCTTGCCTTTGCAGCTTACTCAGTTTCTGTGCTCCCTCGCTCTGTCACGAGCTCTCTCTGCCCTGCAGATGTTCATTAACAAATATGTAAAAAACAAAACTCAGGGCAAACGGCTCATCAGCTTCATAGGCTTTTAAATCTATCTGGCACCCTGAGCTGACCATTAAATCACCACAAAATTGAACTGGGGGGAAAACATGACCCCATTAAAACCATGCACTATCCGTCCCATTCTGGGTAAAAGTAAACAACATGCAAACAGGATTTCCAACAAGAAAGGGAAATAACACACAAATGGTATCTCAGCCTGACCCAGATCACCACACATGGTACATCAATGATTTCCCCAAAGATATAATGCTGTGTGCTGATGACCCGGTCAGACTATCTCCTATCCAAGAGAGTGTCTAGGGAAACGTACATCTTCTAGAACCAACTATAACACATGGAAAAGACAAAATCATGGTATTTCTGGAAAAAAATCCAAAACAACCAAACCAGAATGACATTTTTATTACAGAGACAAGGAGATTGAACAAACCCTAAATTATACATACATGGGACTCATTATAAATGCATCAGGGAGCTTCAGGCTGGCTATAAAAGCATTACAAGGAAACGCTCTGCAAGCCTCTATATCATAAAGAAACCACTAGGTAGATAAAAACATCTAATAAAGCTGCTGCTAAAGCTATTCAGTGATATAATCCAACCCATTCTACTGGCTGGGAGTGAAGTCTGAGGCCAGGCTGTCACAATAATCACACTGATTGGACTAAAACACCACTAGAAACCCTGCAGTTCTGCAAGCAAATCTTCTGTGTGCCCAGGAGTGCCAGCACCAATGGCAGGAAAGGATTGGGCTCCTGCTAACAGCTTACAGGGAAGACTATTGAATGTCTTCTTGAATCTCAGCCAAAGCAGCAAATGCTCCCTTCACTGCAGAGTATTAGAGAGTCAACAGTGAAATCCGAATCAAAATATAATCCACTTCCACTCTCATCATTTCCCAGGCTGAACAACTCCAACCCCGCCCCATCCAACAAAGCAAACAGCCCTGCACAACCTGAAAAATGCTCAACATGCCAATCCAGGACATAAAACTACAATGTACCCAGACATTGGGAAGAACAAGCTCAAGCCAGCAGCACGCTGGACTGCTCCAGATCCCTGCGCGGAATGATTGCACAAGCAGAGACCTCACGGCAGTGACATGTGCAAAACTAAGGGCTTGTCTACACTGGGAACTTACCTCAGCATAATCACACCCCTGAGCAATGTAGCTACACTGACCTAACCCCCGGTATAGACAGCACTCCGTCGATGGAAGAATTCCGTCAACCTAGCAGCCACCTCTCAGGGAGGTGGATTTCCTATGCCAATGGGAGAACCCCTTCCATTGGCATAGGTAGTATCTACACTGAAGCACTGCAGCTGCACTACTGCAGTGGTTTAAGTGTAGACATAGCCTAAGGCAGATGCTCATCCAATGCAGAATTAGGTCTGGTCTATGCAAACAGTTTAACTAAAAATGGGATTTTATACTGATTTAGTTAATCCAGTTCAGTTTTGTGTGTGGACACACTTATATCGGTTTAAATCTGGTTTATACAGATGCAAGCTAAGCTGCTATAGGTTTATACTGATATATCCAACACAATATGTGCAGTTTCTGTGTAGACAAGCCCACAGCGACCAAGACTAGAGGTGAAACTAGGAGACACAAGCAGTAGTCCAGGCAGTGGGACAGAGGAGAGACTGCCAGCGAGACGTTCCAGAGAGAGATTTCCTCAAATGATCAGGAACCGTAACAGATGTTTCATCACAAAGCAATGAGGAAAAACCATGCCTGCCCTTGGGGGACAGAGATTGGCATCATGTGCAGAGCAGTCTACTGCAAGAACAGTGATGAACACTGCCGACAAACAGGCCTAGGGGACCAAACCCCAAACACACTGCATAGGCCTCTGCTGGGGTGGAACAAACCTATTTCTGACAACGCCCTGCGTGGTCTGTCACTTACATCTTAACAATACTTACACAGCTTGTCATGCCAAGAAGTCTCATTGAATTGCATGTTTGCATGTCTGGGAGTCCCTGTTTGTTTTTGTGGTCCTTTGTGCATGTCTCGTTTCCTCAGGGAGGGATGTTCCGCTGTCTCTCTCACATTTTATTCTTCTGCCTCTGAGGCCCATTGTGGCCAAAAAATAAAGAATATGCATTCAGAGATCTCAAGTCTCTTGCATTTTCTCCTGGTCCCCTGGCACAGGGCTGTTGGCTCCCCCTGCATCCCTGTTACTGCTGCTCTTTTGGCCTGTATGCTCAGTGAGTTCAGAGGGGAGGACATTACCTTAATACTTTTGTGAATATCCCCAATCAAAGTTGCACCTTGACCTGGAATGTTAACAATTGGAAAACAGTTAGCAGAACTTCCAGGACACAAAGGGATAAGATGAGTTCAGACTGTGAATGCAGAGAGAGTCTCACGTGCGAAAATCTGCAAATCCAACAAATGTTTGAGTTTGTGAATTCCCCAGAGAGAAAGAGACTCCCCTGACCCTTTCCGACCTGCAGAACACAGAGCAGAACAGGTGACACACGCAGAAGCAGAAGAACATTTAGCCCCAGCACGGCCTGCTTCACTGCCACCTGCTAGCTAGCAAGAGCTCTGCCTCTCACACAGGAAAGGCCCTTGGTAAAGAAACATACTTGGCTGTCACTCAGTCACTGCATGCATCACGTGAGGGGCTGAACCACTTGGGGTACCTGTCTGGACAAAGAGCAGACACTTTGACCTTCCAAACTGGCAAGGGGGGGTCTGCTGTGATGATCGCTGTCACTGCTGGGGTCATGACTCACGGCTCTCCTATGGCACCGGCTGCCACTGCCCCGTGTGCTGACTTAGGGCCCTGCTGCGGCACTGGCTGTCACTGCTGGGGTCATGACTCACGGCTCTCCTATGGCACCGGCTGCCACTGCCCCGTGTGCTGACTTAGGGCCCTGCTGTGGCACTGGCTGTCACTGCCCCGTGTGCTGACTTAGGGCCCTGCTATGACACCAGCTGCCACTGCCCCGTGTGCTGACTTAGGGCCCTGCTATGACACCAGCTGCCACTGCCCCGTGTGCTGACTCAGGCCCTCTATGGCACCGGTGTCACTGCCAAGTGCGGTGTCTCAGGGCGCTGCTATAGCACCGGTGTCACTGCCCCGTGTGCTGACTCAGAGCCCTGCTATGACACCAGCTGCCACTGCCCGTGTGCTGACTCAGGCCCTCTATGGCACCGGTGTCGCTGCCAAGTGTGGTATCTCAGGGCGCTGCTATGGCAACGGCTGTCACTGCCTCGTGTGCTGACTCAGGGCCCTGCTATGATGCCAGCTGATTTGGCACTGTCAGAATTTGGGAACTTTCTGGCAGACACTTTTTTGTTAATCAAGTTTTTATAGTAGATGTGTTGTTAACTCCTCACTGATTGATTCATTTCTCCAACTCCTTCCTTCCCCCCACACAGTTTCTTTGTTAAAATGTACTTTGTCCTCCCCCTCCCTCTCTCTCGGTACTGCCCATTCATTTCCCACTCCCCCGCTCCTGTGAACTCACCCCCGCTCCTTTTCCGTTCCTCACACCTTTCAGAACCTTGAACCACTACCATCATCATCATTGCTTATATTCTACCTCCTTTACCTGCCACTGTGTAAATTAATGGTGTGACCTCACCTAGAGTGCTCTGTACACGGCTGAATTCCCCATCCCAGAGAGGACATTAAGGACAATGAGCAGCAGTCTGGAAAACCTTCCCTATAAAGAGAGAGTGAACAGACTGAGATTGTTCCCTTAGAGAGTAGATAAATGAGAAAGGTCCCAATATTACTAATACTTAGCTGTTATCTAGAATATAAAATGCTGAAGGGTCTAGAAAAGGTGCCTATTTCCCTGCTGCACTAGGTGATGAGCGGAACACAGATTGATTAACTAGACTTTGTGGGTTTGCAGAGAAGCTGTAAGCTGCACTCCATTATTCGGCAATTTATACAAAGCTGTGTGAGTCGATCTCAGCAGTGTCCCAGCAAGGGCTCCTGAAGCAGGCGCCAACTCTGCCTCATAGAATCATAGAATATCCGGGTTGGAAGGGACCTCAGGAGGTCATCTAGTCCAACCCCCTGCTCAAAGCAGGACCAATTCCCAACTAAATCATCCCAGCCAGGGCTTTGTCAAGCCTGACCTTAAAAACCTCTAAGGAAGGAGATTCCAACCCCTCCCTAGGTAACCCATTCCAGTGCTTCACCACCCTCCTAGTGAAAACGTTTTTCCTAATATCCAATCTAAACCTCCCCCACTGCAACTTGAGACCATTACTCCTTGTTCTGTCATCTGCTACCACTGAGACCAGTCTAGATCCATCCTCTTTGGAACCCCCTTTCAGGTAGTTGAAAGCAGCTATCAAATCCCCCCTCATTCTTCTCTTCTGCAGACTAAACAATCCCAGTTCCCTCAGCCTCTCCTCGTAAGTCATGTGCTCCAGCCCCCTAATCATTTTTGTTGCCCTCCGCTGGACTCTTTCCAATTTTTCCACATCCTTCTTGTAGTGTGGGGCCCAAAACTGGACACAGTACTCCAGGTGAGGCCTCACCAATGTCGAATAGAGGGGAACGATCACGTCCCTCGATCTGCTGGCAATGCCCCTACTTATACAGCCCAAAATGCCGTTAGCCTTCTTGGCAACAAGGGCACACTGTTGACTCATATCCAGCTTCTCGTCCACCGTAACCCCTAGGTCCTTTTCTGCAGAACTGCTGCCTAGCCACTCGGTCCCTAGTCTGTAACAGTGCATGGGATTCTTCCGTCCTAAGTGCAGGACTCTGCACTTGTCCTTGTTGAACCTCATCAGGTTTCTTTTGGCCCAATCCTCTAATTTGTCTAGGTCCCTCTGTATCCTATCCCTACCCTCCAGCGTATCTACCACTCCTCCCAGTTTAGTGTCATCTGCAAATTTGCTGAGAGTGCAGTCCACGCCATCCTCCAGATCATTAATGAAGATATTGAACAAAACCGGCCCCAGGACCGACCCTTGGGGCACTCCGCTTGAAACCGGCTGCCAACTAGACATGGAGCCGTTGATCACTACCCGTTGAGCCCGACGATCTAGCCAGCTTTCTATCCACCTTATAGTCCATTCATCCAGCCCATACTTCTTTAACTTGCCGGCAAGAATACTGTGGGAGACCGTATCAAAAGCTTTGCTAAAGTCAAGGAATAACACATCCACTGCTTTCCCCTCATCCACAGACCCAGTTATCTCCTCATAGAAGGCAATTAGGTTAGTCAGGCATGACTTGCCCTTGGTGAATCCATGCTGACTGTTCCTGATCACTTTCCTCTCCTCTAAGTGCTTCAGAATTGATTCCTTGAGGACCTGCTCCATGATTTTTCCAGGGACTGAGGTGAGGCTGACTGGCCTGTAGTTCCCCGGATCCTCCTTCTTCCCTTTTTTAAAGATGGGCACTACATTAGCCTTTTTCCAGTCATCCGGGACCTCCCCCGATCGCCATGAGTTTTCAAAGATAATGGCCAATGGCTCTGCAATCACATCCGCCAACTCCTTTAGCACCCTCGGATGCAGCGCATCCGGCCCCATGGACTTGTGCTCGTCCAGTTTTTCTAAATAGTCCCGAACCACTTCTTTCTCCACAGAGGACTGGTCACCTTCTCTCCATACTGTGCTGTCCCGTGCAGCAGTCTGGGAGCTGACCTTGTTCGTGAAGACAGGGGCAAAAAAATAATTGAGTACATTAGCTTTTTCCACATCCTCGGTCACTAGGTTGCCTCCCTCATTCAGTAAGGGGCCCACACTTTCCTTGACTTTCCTCTTGTTGCTAACATACCTGAAGAAACCCTTCTTGTTACTCTTAACATCTCTTGCTAGCTGCAACTCCAAGTGTGATTTGGCCTTCCTGATTTCACTCCTGCATGCCTGAGCAATATTTTTATACTCCTCCCTGGTCATTTGTCCAATCTTCCACTTCTTGTAAGCTTCTTTTTTGCGTTTAAGATCAGCAAGGATTTCACTGTTTAGCCAAGCTGGTCGCCTGCCATATTTACTATTCTTTCTACACATCGGGATGGTTTTTTCCTGCAACCTCAATAAGGATTCTTTAAAATACAGCCAGCTCTCCTGGACTCCTTTCCCCCTCATGTTATTCTCCCAGGGGATCCTGCCCATCAGTTCCCTGAGGGAGTCAAAGTCTGCTTTTCTGAAGTCCAGGGTCCGTATTCTGCTGCTTTCCTTTCTTCCTTGTGTCAGGATCCTGAACTCTACCATCTCATGGTCACTGCCTCCCAGGTTCCCATCCACTTTTGCTTCCCCTACTAATTCTTCCTGGTTTGTGAGCAGCAGGTCTAGAAGAGCTCTGCCCCTAGTTGGTTCCTCCAGCACTTGCACCAGGAAATTGTCCCCTACACTTTCCAAAAACTTCCTGGATTTTCTGTGCACCGCTGTATTGCTCTCCCAGCAGATATCAGGGTGATTAAAGTCTCCCATGAGAACCAGGGCCTGCGATCTAGTAACTTCTGCTAGTTGCCGGAAGAAAGCCTCGTCCACCTCATCCCCCTGGTCTGGTGTTCTATAGCAGACTCCCACCACGACATCACCCTTGTTGTTCACACTTCTAAACTTAATCCAGAGACTCTCAGGTTTTTCTGCAGTTTCATGCCTCATTACATTTGGGGGAGTTGGCAACACTGCGGTTGTCTCACGCACACCGTGGGGAGGGGAAAGGGCAAGGAGAGTTCAAAAATCAAAAGACAGACCAAAACAAATTTTTTTTTTAATCTCATGATTTGGGAGCCAGTCACGTGATTTTTGAATGTTTCAATGTGACAATAGTGCAGCAACAGTTAGTCAGAATTTTTCCAAACCAAAATGTTTTTATTTCAAAATCAAAAATACAACTTGCGCTGTCTTCACTAGGGTTTGGAACATGTTAGCAACACCTTTTATCCTAGTGTGGACAGGTCTCTGGTGGGTTTCTCTGTGCTTGAAACAAACCGTGGGGTTGACACTGCTGCAAGCAAAGCAGTGCAGGGGAAGACACAGTGGGAGATAGGCAGTAGATGGATGAGTGTGAAGGAACAGGGAGGGAAAGAATGAACAGATGAGAGATTATGGGGAGGACTGCATTTCTCACTGCTGTCCCTGTCCCCATCTCCCTCTGTGGGAGTCTTGGTCAGTGATAATAGCAAAAGGAAGTCTGAATGCTACTGGGTCAGAGTGATGCTCTTTTTGTTGCTGTCTGCTTCCTCCAGGGTGTGAATCCTTCAGCACACCCCTTTAGGGAGCTTTGCAGGGGTGCATTTCTGTGGTTTCTCCCTGCCCTTGGAAAGATGCTGGATAGGCAGAGGAGCGGTGGGCTACCATGCTCTGCAAGGCTAGTGCAGTGAAGTCCCGACTGAACCTTAGAGCGAAGGAGGGGCTAATTCTCTTCACATGAGTCACTTTTTGGATCCTGTTTCTTTTCTCTTTTCTGAGGCCACATTTCTAAGGACTTGGCTGAGCACAGAGATGCACAGCCCTAGCGCCTGACCCCATTCAGATCACACACTGAAGCAGACATTACGCTGGCTTGGGAATACATTAGCCCCTGAGAGGTCTCATTACAGTGTCCTCCAATGCACTGATCGGGGTCCCCAATTTCATTTTGGTAGCAATCCAGGTCATTTGTAAGGAGGATGCCGATTCTGCTGCCCCTATAAAACATTTGACTCTCTTCTGTGTGCTGGGCAGTGACCTCATTGTACAAAATGTTCCTCTTTCTTCCTCCCAACCTGGCTCTCTCCAAGGACAAGTGCGATGTATTCTTCCTCTCTCTGTCTGGAGCCAGAGGGACACACACTCCACACGCTTGCCTTTCTCTCTTTAGTTTGCTGCATTCCAGCGAGCATCACACGCAGATGGCTTGAAGGCTATTAATAGGGAAATGTGGAGGGGAGAGTCTGGACAAACATTTCTGGTTATTTATGATTTGATTCTTCCACTGAGACAGTACTGCACTCTCTCTTCCTTTCCAGGAGCACTTGCACACTGTGCAGTCCCACAGACAACACGCTCCCCACACGCTCCCCCATAGCCCACCCCCTCAGGGAAAGCATGAGGGCCACACTGTGACACATAGCTACTGACTTGTACTGTGGTCAGCAGGGAATTGCGTTCACCAAGCCTGGGGAGTGGGAGGGGATGGACTATCCCTTGAGATAGTGCAACCTGTCTCCTGCTCTGCATTTCACCAGCTCCATGGGCTGCAATACTGAAGATCAAATCAAATGGTTAAGAATAAATGCAGATTAGTAATGGATGAATGAGAAATTCAAAGAAATTGAACAATTGGATAACGAGAACAAAGGCAGATTTATCAAAAGGTAAGTGTAGTAGAGAGAGAGAGAGCCTGGAGCACTGGGCCTGGTCTAAGATCTGAGGCCTGAATCAGAGGCTGTGAACCAAAGTCAGGCCATGTATTAAAGCTCACTTCTGGTACATGGACTTGGCAAAGTTGCTGCTAGTGTACTAGGCACAGATATTTATGTCAATATATTCTAGCTAGTACGGATATATCCCAATCTGGTACAAGATAACAAGGTTTGACAAAATAATGAATAAGGATGTTTTGTCCATGATATCAGGAACAAGGGGAGGTAACAAACAGATGTTGTGATATACCTAAGTTGTTTGTAAGTTGTGTATTGTAATTGTTTGTCTCAGTCCATACATGATAGGGTATCTTGCCTTAACCCTTTGTGCAGCCTAGGGAACAGCAGAAATTCCCGCTGCTGACTGAGCTGCTCCTTGCTACTAGGCACTCATGTGTTAGTGAACCTGTAACCATGGAGCCAGGGCACTAATACTGTGCTTAGGGGGCAATAAACCTGGCCTAGTGCCTTTGTCAGTGAACCGTGGCTGTGGTCTTTCTTGATAAATAACGTTGAGACCTGCTGAAAGAGCAGGCTGCCATATCTGCTCCAAGGACAGAAGCACTGGGCATCCTGAACAGCGTCACCAAGTCAATGACATTCCAGCCTTCGGCACTTAACAACACTGGTTAGTACTATCGAGGTCTGCTAAACCAGCTATCTGTGCAGAGCTGAACAGCACACTGAAAGAACACCCACCCACAAGCCAACTGACAACAATAAGAACCTTCAATTACAGAAGAAAGGTGATCAATGTGATTCTTATGGATCAAAATGGATAATATTGAACAGACCCTAAAGACAAGAACAAGAAATAGTGAGAATATATCATGGAACTATATGGTCATGATAGGCCTGAAAACTTCAGCTAGAGGGTAATCAATTAAGCCTGCCAATAATAGATGAAGAAATCATGGCAGCAATAAGAATACTTCTGAATGGAAAAGCACTAGATTGTGATGGAATACAGGCTGAATTGTTAAAAAGCATCAGGGATGAAGGCATGAAAGCCCTGTCAGACATAATGAAGAATATGTTTGAGACAGTATAATTACCAGAAGACTTTACAATCACACTGTGTAACCAAATCCCATAAAAGAACAACACTATGGATTGTAGAGACTACAGAACATTCAGCCTAGTATTACATGCCTCTCAGTTACTTTTGCAAGTTGTTCAGGGCCAAATACAAGGAAAGAGTGTTAAGGAAATAAGTAAAGAACAATATGGCTTCAAACCTGGGAAGGCCATGATAAACACCATTATGAACTTGAAGCTCATATTAGAAAGATCAGTTGAAATGGGGGAAACAATATATTTGTGTTTCATTGAATTCCAAAAAACATTTGACAGAATTTACCATTACAAATTGCTCAACATATAAAGATCTGTAGGGATATATAGATACAAACTCCCAGTAATAAAACATTTAGACTGGTGATTATAATGGGAGATGAAAATGAAAATCTAATTGAGACCAAGATAACAGTGAGACATGTTTGTATAATGTGACTATTCACCATTTATAGCAAGTGTTTAATTAAATTAATTGAAGAAACAGAAGATGGTATTAAGATGAATGGGAAAATGGGTGAATAACATTAGTTATGGAGATGACACAATGCTACTGGCTGATACAACAGAAGGTCTGATGAAGTTAATGGAGATTACATATGAATATGGCAAATACCATGGTCTAGAGTTGAATGTGAATGAAATAAAACTACACAGGTACTGATGGAATTGTGAGTTCAGAATCGCTTTACAGAAGGAAAAATGCATCAAAACTTGAAAGGCCCAGGACAGTCCCCATTAAATGTGAAAGGAAAAAATGTGGCCACTCTAAAACATGGAGAGAAGACTACATTCCAAGAAGTCTACATTGTAGATGGCCTATGCACTGTTCTACTTGGCCACCCAGCAAGCACAGTCCTAGGCCTGGTTATAAGGATAGAAGAATAACCATGGACCTGGAATCTGAGACCAGGCAGAGGTTCCAAAAATTATTCCAAAGACTGGGCAAATTAAGCTGATACCAGATGTAAAGCCATTTGTTCTCTCTTCCTCCCTTTACTGCCCAGGGTGAAAGCAGAGCTTAGTAACATGGAGCAGATGGTGTCATTTCCAGAATAGACACACCAGCTGGATAGTGTGCAGGTGTGGTAATGGTCCCAAAACCAAATGACAAGGTTCAGATCTGTATAGACCTTACTGAGCTCGATGAGAACATCTGCAGAGAGTGAAATGTGCCCCCATGTGTTAGCCTTGGCCAACCTAATGAAGCAAAGTCTTCTTAAAATTACATCAAGGAACCAAAGGACATGAAGAGAAGAAATTTCTGAATTTCCTATACACCAACGCAAGGAGCCTGAGTAACAAACAAGAAGAACTCGAATTGCTCATTTATGAACATAAATTGAATCTGGTTGGTATTACTGAAACCTGGCGGAATGATTCACATGCCTGGAATATTAAAATCAATGGTTATAACCTATTTAGGAAGGAGTGAGTGGACAAAAGGGGAGAGGAATTCATAATCTATATCAAAATTGGCATTACCTGATTCTGAGTCGTGGATAACTCAGAAAAAATGATATTGAATGTTTATGGATCAATGTCCTAAGAAATGAAGCACAAGATGGGGTATTGGTGCTACAGATCACCAAATCACAACAGAGAACAGAATGACTGCCTCCTTATTCATCTACCTATAATGTGTGTGTGTGTGGGGGGGGGGTGGAACTGTGTGATCATCAGGGACTTCAATTTGAGTGATGTATGCTGGTGGTCTCATGCTGCCAGTACTAAAACATCATTTGAAATTTGAAACATTATAGATGACTGCTAGGTAGTAAATGAGGATATTGATATAATAAGTCCCTCAGAAACTTGGTGGAATGCAGATAATCAATGGGACACGGTAATACCAGGGAAAAAATATAGAGGAATGACAGAGCAAGACATGCTGGTCGGGGAGAGGCGCTATATGTGAAAGCAAGCGTAGAGTCAAATGAAGTAAAAATCTTAAATTAATCAAACTGTTCCACATAATCCCTATGGATAGAAATTCCATACTTGAGTGCTGAGAGTATAGCAGTAGGAATATACTGTCGCTCACTTGATCAGGATGGTAATGGTGTCTGTGAAATTCTCAGGGAGATTAGAGTGGCTACAATACCAGAAAACCCAATAATAATGGGGGATTTGAACTATCCCCATATTCACTAAGTACATGTCACCTCAGGACGGGATGCAGAGATAACATTTCTAGACACCAGCTTGTACTGGAACTCAAAAGGGGAGAGGCAATTCTTGATTTAGTCCTAAGGGGCGCACAGGATGTGGACCAAGAGGTGAATACAGCTGAACTGCTCAGTAATAGTGACCATAAAGTAATTAAATTTAACATCCTTGTGGGAGGGAAAATACCAAAGAAGGTCATTACAGTAGCATTTAACTTCAAAAGGGGGAACTACATAAAAACAAGGCTGTTGTGGAGAATCTAAATGAATTATTTGTACTGGTCTTTACTGCATAGGATGTGAGGGAGATTCCCACACCTGTTGCAGATTGAGATGTCAATAGAGGAGGTTTTGAAACAAACTGATAAATTAAACAGTATTAAGTTACTAGGACCACATGGTATCCACTCCAGAGTTCTGAAGGAACACAAATATGAAATTGCAGAAGTACTAATTGTGGTATGTAACCTATTGCTTACATCAGCCTCTGTACCAAATGATTGGAGCATAGCTAATATAACACCCATTTTTTAAAGGCTCCAGATGTGATCCTGTCAATTACAGGCCATTAAGCTTAACTTCAGTAGCAGGCAAATTGGTTGAAACTATAGTAAAGAACAGAATGATCAGACATATAGATCAGCATGATTTGTTGTGGAAGACCAACATGGCTTTTCTAAATGCCTCACCAATCTCTTAGAATTCTCTGAGGGGCTCAACAAATGTGGACAAGGGTGTTCCAGTGGATACAGTGTACTTAGACTTTCAGCAAGCCTTTGACAACGTCCCTCACCAAAGGCTCTTATACAAAGTAAGCAGTCAAGGGATAAGTCAGAAGGTTTTCTCATGGATCAGTAACTGCTTAAAAGCCAGGAAACAACAGGTAGGACTAAATGGTCAGTTTTCAGAATGGAGAAAAATAAATAGCAGGGACCCTCAAAAGGATCAGTACTGGGACCAGTGCTGTTCAACATATTCATAAATGATCTGGAAAAAGAAGTAAACAGTGAGGTGGCAAAGTTTGCATATGATACAAATTTACTCAAGACAGTTAAGTCCAAAGATGACTGCGAAGAGTTACAAAGGGATCTCACTAAACTGAGTGACTGGGCAACAAAACGGCAGATGAAATTCAATGTTGATAAGTGCAAAGTAATGCACATTGGAAAACATAAACCCAACTATACATACAAAAGGATGGTGTCTAAATTAGCTGTTACCACTCAAGAAAGAGATTTTGGTTTCATTGTGGATAGTTCTCTGAAAACATCCACTCAATGTGCAATGGCAGCCAAAAAAGCCAACAGAATGTTAAGAACCATAAGGAAAGGGATAGATAATAAGACAGTAAATATCATAATGACATTATATAAATTCATGGTACACCCACACCTTGAATTGTGCATGCAGTTCTGGTTGCCCCATCTCAAAAAAGTTATATTAAAATTGGAAAAGGTACAGAAAAGGGCAAAAAATATGATTAGGGTATGGAACATTTTCCATATGAGGAGAGATTAATAAGACTGGGACTTTTCAGCTTGGAAAAGAGATGATTAAGGGGAGATAAGATGTCTATAAAATCATGATTGGTATGGAGAAAACAAATAAGGAAGTGTTATTTACTCCTTCTCATAACACAAGAACTAGGGGTCACCAAATGAAATTAATAGGCAACAAGTTTAAAACAAACAAAAGAAAGTATTTCTTCACATAATGGACAGTCAACCTGTGGAACTCTTTGCCAGAGGATGTTTTGAAGGCCAAGAATATAACAGGGCACAAAAAAGAACTAGATAAGTTCATGGACGATAGGTCCACCAATGGCTATTAGCCAGGATGGGCAGGGATGCAAAACCATGCTGTGAAGTGTCCCTAGCCTCTGTTTGCCAGAAGCTGGGAATGGTTGACAGGGTGTGGATCACTTGATAATTACTCATTCCATTCATTCCCTCTGAAGCCCCTGGCATTGACCACTGTTGGAAGACAGGATACTGGATAGATGGACCATTGGTCTGACCCAGTATGGCTGTTCTTATGACAATTTTCTAACTTAGAAAGTGTTGCAGCCAATAGGGGATAATTCTTCATTAGACCTTGTCCTAACAGATAAAGAAGAGCTGATGCTTTAATAGGGCCAGTTTCATAAAGCTGAAAACAATTACGAGGAAGAATTTAATCAGAATAATATGAATAATATTTGGGAATCATTTAAGAACTCCTTACTAGATACCCAAAATGCCACAATCCCATAACCGAGGAAGAAGGTTGTGCTGGTTAAAAAGAACCCTTTTTTTTTAGGGGAAGTGAAGGTAGCTGTAAAAAATAGCAATAAAAATATATATCTAACAAATGGAAGAAAGGGGAAGTTGATAGTAAGGCATATAAATCAGAAGTCAGGAACTGTAGAAAATGGATAAGGAAAACAAAGGATCACAAGGAGAAATCTATGGCCAACAGAGTATTTTGTAGTTTTATATGTGTGGAGGCTGGTAGGGCCTCCACACATATAAAACTACAAGAAGCTGAGCCCTGATTATGCTTAGGGGTCCTATAAAGGTAGCCAGCCAGCCAGGCAGCGGCATAGACAGCTGCAGCGGCACAGGAACCAGCAAACAGAGCTGTAAACAGGGGAGTTTCAGTGGGAGTTTGCGGGGGAGACTAAGAGAGCTAGGCAGAGGAATCAACAGGCTAATGAAGAGAGTGGGTGGTGTTCTGCTGGTGTTTTGGTGCCCGTTGGGGGTTTGTTTTGCTGTGGGTGGTGGTGGTTTGGTTTGTGTTTCCCGGACTAACAGGTTTTAGGTAGGAAGGCTATGACCGATGCAGAGGCAGCAGTGGAAGACACAATGAGGATGACTGGATGTGGAAGCTGCGGCATGTATCCTGGAGGGGGTATCTGAAAAGAGTTTTGTCTGCATGAAGTGCCGCCTGATAGAGCTGATGGAAGAAAAGATCCGAGGATTGGAGTTGCAGGTGGAAACTCTGGTTGAGTTTAGAAGGGGGCTCAAGCAGATGATGGAGCAAAGACATGAGGAGGCTGAAGGAAAAAGCTCAGACTTGCAGATGGAAGCAGGACCAAAGAATTCTGAGGGGAGACTGCTGCGTGAGGAAAGTGGACAGTGGAAGCATGCGACTAAGAGAACCAGGCAGAGGAAAAGACGGACTAGTGAAGGAGAAATAGAGCTCAGGAACAGGTTTGCGGAGTTGGAAAATGAAGAAGGGGCACAGCAAGTAGGCGCGGAAGGTGAGAGGGCAAGGAAGAAGAGAAGAGCAGCTAGTCCTATAGGAAGAGGGGAAGAGTCAATGGAGATAACACCAAATATGAGCCCCGGGAGGATACGGGATGGGTTGTGGAGGATTGCAAGGGACAATAGAAATCGAGAGGACTTGCAGCCAGTGGGAGCAGGGGATAGACTGGAAAATCGCAAAATCACCAGGAAAAGGCAGGTCTATGTGATTGGGGACTCCTTACTGAGAAGAATAGACAGGCCTGTAACTAGAGCTGATCCGGAGAACAGAAGAGTGTGCTGTCTACCAGGTGCTAAGATACAGGATGTGGACCTGGGGCTGAAAAGGATCCTAACGGGAGCGGGAAAGAATCCGCTGATTGTCCTTCATGTGGGAACAAACGATACGGCTAGATTCTCGCTGGAACGTATCAAGGGAGACTATGCCAGGCTGGGGAAGACACTTAGGAAATCGAGGCTCAGGTGATCTTCAGTGGCATTCTGCCTGTTCCTAGAGAAGGGCAACAAAGGTGTGACAAGATTATGGCGATCAACAGATGGCTCAGGCAGTGGTGCTATAAGGAGGGCTTTGGGATGTATGGCCACTGGGAAGCATTCATGGACAGAGGACTGTTCTCTCAGGATGGACTTCACCTGAGTAAGGAGGGAAATAGACTTCTAGGATGGAGGCTGGCACAACTGATTAAGAGAGCTTTAAACTAGGAATTTGGGGGAGATGGTTGGGAGATGTCCAGGTAATCTCCACACCAGAATTTAACATTGAGAAGGAAGAAAACAAAGTAAGAAAGGATACAGCCATGGGTATGAGAATGGACATAAGGAGGAAGGGTAGTGTAGATACCAGTCTGATAGGTGATACTGGCGGTAGAATGTCTGTGCCTAATCGGGTAAAGAATGTCAGTGAAGCCAAACGGCAAAAATTAAGATGTTTGTACACTAATTTGAGGAGCCTAGGTAACAACATGGAGGAACTAGAGCTACTGGTGCAGGAAGTGAAACCAGATATTATAGGGATAAGAGAAACATGGTGGAATAGTAGTCATGACTGGAGTACAGGTATTGAAGGTTATGTGCTGTTTAGGAAAGACAGAAATAAAGGCAAAGGTGGTGGAGTAGCATTGTATATCAATGATGAGGTAGACTGTAAAGAAATAAGAAGTGATGGAATGGATAAGACAGAGTCTGTCTGGGCAAAAATCACATTGGGAAAGAAAGCTACTAGAGCCTCCCCTGAGATAGTGCTTGGGGTGTGCGACAGACCGCCGGGATCCGATTTGGATATGGATAGAGACCACTTTAATGTTTTTTAATGAAGTAAACACTAATGGGAATTGTGTGATCATGGGAGACTTTAACTTCCCAGATATAGACTGGAGGACAAGTGCTAGTAACAATAATAGGGCTCAGATTTTCCTGGATGCGATAGCTGATGGATTCCTTCACCAAGTAGTTGAAGAACCAACAAGAGGGGATGCCATTTTAGATTTGGTTTTGGTGAGTAGTGAGGACCTCATAGAAGAAATGGTTGTAGGGGACAATCTTGGTTCGAGTGATCATGAGCTAATTCCGTTCAAACTAGATGGAAGGATAAACAAAAATAGATCTGGGACTAGGGTTTTTGATTTTAAAAGGGTTAATTTTAAAGAATTAAGGAAATTAGTTAGGGAAGTGGATTGGACTGAAGAACTTGTGGATCTAAAGGCGGAGGAGGCCTGGAATTACTTCAAGTCAAAGTTGCAGAAACTATCAGAAGCCTGCATCCCAAGAAAGGGGAAAAAATTCATAGGCAGGAGTTGTAGACCAAGCTGGATGAGCAAGCATCTCAGAGAGGTGATTAAGAAAAAGCAGAAAGCCTACAAGGAGTGGAAGATGGGAGGGATTAGCAAGGAAAGCTACCTTATTGAGGTCAGAACATGTAGGGATAAAGTGAGAAAGGCCAAAAGCCATGTAGAGTTGGACCTTGCAAAGGGAATTAAAACCAATAGTAAAAGGTTCTATAGCCATATAAATAAGAAGAAAACAAAGAAAGAAGAAGTGGGACCGCTAAACACTGAGGATGGAGTGGAGGTTAAGGATAATCTAGGCATGGCCCAATATCTAAACAAATACTTTGCCTCAGTCTTTAATGAGGCTAATGAGGAGCTTAGGGATAATGGTAGGATGACAAATGGGAATGAGGATATGGAGGTAGATATTACCACATCCGAGGTAGAAGCCAAACTCGAACAGCTTAATGGGACTAAATCGGGGGGCCCAGATAATCTTCATCCAAGAATATTAAAGGAACTGGCACATGAAATTGCAAGCCCACTAGCAAGAATTTTTAATGAATCAGTAAACTCAGGGGTTGTACCGTACGACTGGAGAATTGCTAACATAGTTCCTATTTTTAAGAAAGGAAAAAAAAGTGATCCGAGTAACTATAGGCCTGTTAGTTTGACATCTGTAGTATGCAAGGTCTTGGAAAAAATTTTGAAGGAGAAAGTAGTTAAGGACATTGAGGTCAATGGTAATTGGGACAAAATACAACATGGTTTTACAAAAGGTAGATCGTGCCAAACCAACCTGATCTCCTTCTTTGAGAAGGTAACAGATTTTTTAGACAAAGGAAACGCAGTGGATCTAATTTACCTCGATTTCAGTAAGGCATTTGATACGGTTCCACATGGGGAATTATTAGCTAAATTGGAAAAGATGGGGATCAATATGAAAATTGAAAGGTGGATAAGGAACTGGTTAAAGGGGAGACTACAACGGGTCATACTGAAAGGTGAACTGTCAGGCTGGAAGGAGGTTACTAGAGGAGTTCCTCAGGGATTGGTTTTGGGACGAATCTTATTTAATCTTTTTATTACTGACCTTGGCACAAAAAGTGGGAATGTGCTAATAAAGTTTGCGGATGACACGAAGCTGGGAGGTATTGCTAACACAGAGAAGGACCGGGATATCATACAGGAAGATCTGGATGACCTTGTAAACTGGAGTAATAGTAATAGGATGAAATTTAATAGTGAAAAGTGCAAGGTCATGCATTTAGGGATTAATAAGAATTTTGGTTATAAATTGGGGACACATCAGTTGGAAGTAACAGAGGAGGAGAAGGACCTCGGAGTACTGGTTGATCACAGGATGACTATGAGCCGCCAATGTGATATGGCCGTGAAAAAAGCTAATGCGGTCTTGGGATGCATCAGGCGAGGTATTTCCAGGAAAGATAAGGAGGTGTTACTACCATTATACAAGGCACTGGTGAGACCTCATCTGGAATATTGTGTGCAGTTCTGGTCTCCAATGTTTAAGAAGTGTAACTTTAGCGCCTTCATGGCCAAAATGGAGTCTGCTCTGCAGGCAGCTCTGGCCAAGAGAAGGCGTGCGCAGGAATGAAGCAGGAGAAATCCCTTCCACCCCAGGGGCACCTGTTCCAAACCCCCCAGAGTGAACACACACACACACAGGAAAAGTACGATGGATATAACAAAGGGAAATATTTATTTACAGAGGGATGAGAGGAGAAATACAACGAGGGGAAATATAGGGGGAGCAGTAGAACAGGTTTGCATTCAAATCCAGGCCCCACGGGCCCAGTGGTAGCACAGTGTGAAAGGGCAGACACTGATCAATGTGTCTGCACACAGAGTTCAGGAGTCCTGAGCAAAGTTCCAGTCCAGTGGTGAGTCTTGGGTGCTCCTGGTCGTCTTCGGCGCCAGTGAACTTTCCCCCAACAACCCCTCCGGTGCCCTCTTATGCCACTCTCTGCAAAGCCACACAGAGCGACCCCCTCCCCACTTAACTAGCTACAGCCTCCCTCCCTGTTCCCAATGCAGAGTCCCAAGCCCCAGTACTCACAGCCCCATGCAGCTCTGGGCAGCAGTGATACTGGGTCCAGCTCCGGCCTGTCCTTCTCAGGTGATTCCTCCCTGGCACAGTGCTCCTCCTGGCTCCTGTCCTGGGCTGTCCCCGATCGGCCCTGTCCTTCCCAGGCTTCAGGCAGGTTCTCTCTGCTTCACTTTTCCAGGGCCTCCAGGCTGCTCCCCTCCCTCCCTGGAGCTCCAGCGCTGCCCCCCGGAATCGGGCCCCGCGCTCCGGCTGGAGCAAGGCAAGCCCTGCGGCCCCGCTCCCCCGGCTGGAGCTCCGGCTCCGGTGCAGCAAGCCCCGCGGCCCCGCTCCCCCGGCTGGAGCAGCAGCAAGCCCCGCGGCCCCCCCAGCTGGAGTGGCCCCCTGCTCCCCCGGCAGGAGCGCCGCCGAAGACTCGAGCGCCGCCCGCCCGGTGAGTACAAGCCCTGCCCCCATGAATCGGGCCCCGCACTTCGTAAAGCCGGCCCTGGCCCCAAGGGTCGGTCCTGGGGCACTCCATGGAGACTTTTGTTCAATATCTTCATTAATGATCTGGAGGATGGCATGGATTGCACCCTCAGCAAGTTTGCAGATGACACTAAACTGGGAGGAGTGGTAGATACGCTGGAGGGTAGGGATAGGATACAGAGACCTAGACAAATGAGAGGATTGGACCAAAAGAAATCTGATGAGGTTCAACAAGGACAAGTGCAGAGTCCTGCGCTTAGGATGTAAGAATCCCATTCACTGCTACAGACTAGGGACCGAGTGGCTAGGCAGCAGTTCTGCAGAAAAGGACCTAGGGGTTACAGTGGACGAGAGGCTGGATATGAGTCGACAGTGTGCCCTTGTTGCCAAGAAGGCTAACGGCATTTTGGGCTGTATAAGTGGGGCATTGCCAGCAGATCGAGGGATGTGATCATTCCCCTCTATTCAGCATTGGTGAGGCCTCATCTGGAGTACTGTGTCCAGTTTTGGGCCCCACACTACAAGAAGGATGTGAAAAAATTGGAAAGAGTCCAGCAGAGGGCAACAAAAATGATTAGGGGCTGGAGCACATGACTTATGAGGAGAGACTGAGGGAACTGGGATTATTTAGTCTGCAGAAGAGAAGAATGAGGGGGGATTTGATAGCTGCTTTCAACTACCTGAAAGAGGGTAGCTAGACTGTTTCAGTGGTAGCAGATGACAGAACAAGGAGTAATGGTCTCAAGTTGCAGTGGGGGAGGTTTAGGTTGGATATTAGGAAAAACTTTTTCACTAGGAGAGTGGTGAAGCACTGGAATGGGTTACCTAGGGAGGTGGTGGAATCTCCATCCTTAGAGGTTTTAAGACCCAGCTTGACAAAGCCCTGGCTGGAATGATTTAGTTGGGGATTGGTCCTGCTTTGAGCAGGGGGTTGGACTAGATGACCTTCTGAGGTCCCTTCCAACCCTGATATTCTATGATTCTATAATTCTATGATGGGCTAGTCACATGTCCATGCATGACTCAGTTCTCTACAGGCCAACGCCATTGCCCACGTTAGCCCAAACGTTCACAGGAAAGCTCAGATGTGGATTGGCGTCTATCAAGGTCCATTGTTAGCCAAGTACTCCCAATTACTTGAATAACCCCTTCACGCTATGTTGACCAAATCTGCCTTAGGTGCTTCCCACAGCAAACACTTTAAATACAAGCATAGAGCCAACGTTCAGAACTTCAGATATAAAAATGATACATGCATACGAATAGGATGAATACATTCAGTAGAACATAACCTTTGCAAATATATGTTACATGGCATATCTAGCGTAAAACATATTCCAATAATGTCATATTTACATTCATATTTACACTCATATCTCAAAAAAGATATACTGGCATTAGAAAAGGTTCAGAGAAGGGCAACTAAAATGATTAGGGGTTTGGAACAGGTGCCATATGAGAGATTAAAGAGGCTAGGACTTTTCAGCTTGCAAAAGAGGAGACTAAGTTGGGATATGATAGAGGTATATAAAATCATGAGTGGTGTGGAGAAAGTGGATAAGGAAAAGTTATTTACTTGTTCCCATAATGTAAGAACTAGGGGCCACCAAATTAAATTAATGGGCAATTAATTAAATTAATTGTTTTATATAAAACAAATAAAAGGAAGTTCTTCTTCACACAGCGCACAGTCAACCTGTGGAACTCCTTGCCTGAGGAGGTTGTGAAGGCTAGAACTATAACATGGTTTAAAAGAGAACTAGATAAATTCATGGAGGTTAAGTCCATTAATGGCTATTAGCCAGGATGGGTAAGGAATGGTGTCCCTAGCCTCTGTTTGTCAGAGGGTGGAGATGGATGGCAGGGGAGAGATCACTTGATCATTACCTGTTAGGTTCACTCCCTCTGGGACACCTGGCATTGGCCACTGTCAGAAGACAGGATACTGGGCTGGATGGACCTTTGGTCTGACCCAGTATGGCCATTCTTATGTTCTTATAAGCATATTTCTATAAAGCATGATGGGCTGCAACGTCACAGGGAAAACAATGCAAAACTCAAACCCCCGCAAACTAGGCAATAGGTGTAAAGCAGTATCCTGCACATCCACACATGCCCAGAACACCAGAGACACAGGACTTGTCACCTCACAAAAATTTCTCCTGTATAACATATAGTAATGTAGTTAAATGGGTGTAACCAACCCAATAATGTGTGTTCATGCTATTGGGCTTGTGGTGATGCAAGCAAAGTTGTGTTTTCAGCCTTGCATCTGCACAGCACTGCACTACATTGATTTCAGTGCACTTTGATGTGGGGAGGCATCTCAGGGTCCCTTGCACTGCTCTCAACCTCAGAGCATTGTGGGCAATTTCTGACTGTGGATTGTGAGATACCTCCTGCAGTCCAGAGGCACTTTGGGAGCAGACATTCAACACCCATCCAGCTGTAACCTAGAGAGGCCACACTATTTCTAAACTGTTTTCATGGATACAACCCAGAGGAATGCAGCACTCCTGGCTATTGTGATGACAGGAAAGCACACTGTGTTGTGTTGGAGAGCTCGTGGTGAGGTGTACATGGTGCCTGTAGGGAGATCCTTCAGGCAGTGGGAGTCGCCAGAGGAGAACCTGGCATTTGATTCCATGCAGACATTTCTATATGATCTATTCCTTGATACAGCAGAGCACTGTTCAATCAGCATGAGTGGTGGTGCCAGGTTGTCCTGGAGACCTGGGATGACCGGAGGTGCCTTCAGAATGTCTGGATACAGAAAGCCGTTGTTCTGGAACTCTGTGAAGAGTTTGCCTTCACCCTGCAGTGTGACACCGCCAGAATGAGCGCCACCCCCAGTGTGGAGAATGTGGTGTATTGGAAACAGTGAAAAATTACAAAATGTCAAGGTGGGATAGATCAAAATGCATTATGGAACATTTAGTGTATCATGGCAGGGTCCACATGGACACTTACTGCATGGCAGGCTAATGTGGGGTAAATTTATGCCCCATCTTGCCATGAACTAACTATTGATATTAGACAAACCCTGAGCCAGTTTGTGGCCAGCCAGCCTGCAGCAAGGTGGGGTGAACGCTGACTCTCTGTTTTAAAGAGCAGCCTGCTTCATCTCTCTCTGTTTTGGGATTTTTGTGTGTTATCATCTGAATACTAAGAAATAAGGGAGTGTTTTGTTGCAACCTTCCAGCGAGAATATTTATATTTTTATTTAATTTCTCTATGTGTGTGCTGAGAACATTAACAGAAATAATTATAACAATTATTCTTATTCTTTGGATGCCCACCACCCCAGATTGCCACCAGTCAGTCAGTGGGGAACCTACTTGATATGGGGAAATGAAAAGTGGGAAAGTTGTGATGAGGATGTGCAGCACTATTCAGCCTCTTCAACAGGAATTCATTCAGGGAAATCCTGTGCTATGCAGAAGGTTAGAGTAGATGATCAGTGATCCTTTCTGGCCTTAGCATCTATAAATGTATGAATCTTGCGATCAGGCCGGGCAATATGCTCTTGTGTATCTGAACCGTTAAGGTTCCCCAGTGGTGGTGGTTGTGCTATTTCTGGAACCCATTCACCAGTTCTGTCTCTCCCTTATGAAGCCTCAGTATTTACTAACCAGAGGGAGTACTTCTCCATGGTTCTGCAGAGCTCAGAGGACTGTTGACTGGTTGGGAAATCTTCACGGTGGCAGAATAGTCAGAAACTCAGCTTGTTTGGAAAGACTGTGATGATGAACCTTTCTTCCCAGCCATGGACACTGATGATGCATGGCTGCTCTATTGATTATTCTGGATGATCCTCCCCACCCATCCTCTGCCTCCTTTGCTTACAACAGTGTTTCCCAAACTGTAGGTCCCAACTCACCAGTGGGTTGCAGGAAGGCTCTGGATGGATTGCCATATCCACAGCTGGATTAACCCATCATTGGGCCCTGACCTACACAAACATACACTTCTCCTGGCTCCGTGCAGAGGGGAGGTCCCATGCCGGGGAGGCAGGATTAAGGTTGCAGTACCAGGGAGGAGGATGGTGGTTTGCCAAAAAGACAAAATGCAGTTGGTGGGTCGCTTTAGTAAAAAGTTTGGGACGATTGTCTTACAAAGCCATATACTGATAATCATGGCTGGAGCAAGGAACGACATAACCACTACCTGAGCAGCTGTAGGATACCTGGGGAATGTGTATTTGTCAGGTTAAGGGCAGGTGGAGACTAAAATTAAGGGACTACAGTTAAAGTGGGTGAGGCCTTCTGGCTGTGGTTGAAGAGGGTGGATTTGCTAGGGGGAAAGGACAGTGTGTTTTGAGGGTGGGGGGAGCTGCAGGCAGGATATGGCTTTAAACTGTGGTTAGGTTTGCACTGCTGCCTGAAACCAGTGGATATGTACTCAGCATGGCTAAGCTGTGCCTCCACTGCCGCTATCTGTGCTACTGTGGCTACACTGGTGTTTATACTTATTCTATCTGGATGAGAGCTACTGCGAGTATATGTACATGAGCAGGGGAATCCCACCTAGCTCGTAGCATAGACATAGACTTAAACTTCTGATCTCTATTTCCCAGCCTGGCAAAACAAGGTTTACAGTATGCTGATGGTGGCAGATGACAGAACAAGGAGCAATGGTCTCAAGTTGCAGTGGGGGAGGTCTAGGCTGGATATTAGGATCGGGCCAAAAGAAATCTGATGAGGTTCAACAAGGACAAGTGCAGAGTCCTGCACTTAGGATGAAAGAATCCCATGCACCGCTACAGGCTGGGGACTGACTGGCTAAGCAGCAGTTCTGCAGAAAAGGACCTGGGGATTACAATGGATGAGAAGCTGGATATGAGTCAGCAGTGTGCCCTTGTTGCAAGAAGGCTAACAGCATATTGGGCTGCTTTAGTAAGAGCATTGCCAGCAGATCGAGGGAAGTGATTATTCCCTTGTATTCGGCACTGGTGACACCACATCTGGAGTATTGCATCCAGTTTTGGACCCTCCACTACAGAAAGGATGTGGACAAATTGGAGAGAGTCCAGCGGAGGGCAATGAAAATGATTGGGGGGCTGGGGCACATGACTTATGAGGACAGGCTGAGGGAACTGGGCTTGTTTAGTCTGCAGAAGAGAAAAGTGAGGGGGGATTTGATAGCAGCCTTCAACTACCTGAAGGGGGGTTCCAAAGAGGAAGGAGCTAGGCTGTTCTCAGTGATGGCAGATGACAGAACAAGGAGCAATGGTCTCAAGTTGCAGTGGGGGAGGTTTAGGTTGGATATTAGGAAAAATTATTTCACTAGGATAGTGGTGAAGCACTGGAATGGGTTACCTAGGGAGGTGGTGGAATCTCCATCCTTAGAGGTTTTAAGACCCAGCTTGACAAAGCCCTGGCTGGGATGATTTAGTTGGGGTTGGTCCTGCTTTGAGCAGGGGGTTGGACTAGATGACCTTTTGAGGTCTCTTCCAACCCTAATCTTCTATGATTCTATGATTCTACGCTGGAGAAAACATCTAGGATCTCTGATGCTAACAGCTGCCCCCAGTGTCTTTCTAGTGTGTTTCTAGGTATCCTTGACTAGGAAACCATTGAGTTGCATTCCTGTGAAGTTCCATAAGGACATAAGAACGGCCATACTGGGCTAGACCAAAGATCCATCTAGCCCAGTATCCTGTCTTCCAACAGTGGCCAATGCCAGGTGCCAGAGGGAATGAACAGAGAAGGAAATCATTAAGTGATCCATCCTCTGTCACCCATTCCCAGCCTCTGGCAAACAGAGGCTAGGGACACCATCCCTGTCCATCCTGGCTCATAGCCATTGGTGGACCTATCCTCCATGAACTTATCTAGTTCTCTTTTGAACCCTGTTATAGTCTCGGCCTTCACAACATCCTCTGGCAAGGAGTTCCACAGGTTGACTGTGCGTTGTGTGAAAAAATACTTCCTTTTGTTTGTTTTAGATCTGCTGCCTATTAATTTCATTTGGTGACCCCTAGTTCTTGTGTTATGAGAAGGAGTAAATAACACTTCCTTATTTTCTTTCTCCACACCAGTCTCCACACCTCTATCATAACCCCCCTTAGTCATCTCTTTTTCAAGCTGAAAAGTTTCCAGTCTGATTAATTTCTCCTCATATGGCAGCCGTTCCATACCCCTAATAATTTTTGTTACCCTTTTCTGAACCTTTTGCAATTCCGATATATCTTTTTTGAGATGGGGTAACCACATATGCACACAGTATGCAAGATGTGAGCGTACCATGGATTTATATAAAGGCAGTATGATATTTTCTGTGTTATTGTCTATCCCTTTCTTAATGATTCATAACATTCTGTTAGCTTTTTTGACTGCCACTACACATTGAGTGGATGTTTTCAGAGAACTACGCACAATGACTCCAAAATCTCTTTCTTGAGTGGTAACAGCTAATTTCATGTCCCCTGCAGAATTTTTTTCTCCCTAGAAAATACATCCTGCTGGAGAGGCACTGCAGTTACACCTTTCACCCACCAGGGACTGCTGTAGTGCCAGGACAGAGGGCAGCCACTCCTGTCAAGGCTGTTTAGCACACAGACACTTAGGGTGTGACCGTCATGTTTGTAGGCTGGCTGTGAGCATCTAGGTTGGGAGCTATAGCAGCAAAGTGTAGTAGGAAGAGAGCCTAAGACATAAGCCCTTGTATTAGAGGCCTGGTATAAGGCAGGACCTGCTTACAGAATCTGGCAAGAACAGGGCTGATATTGCAGAAATACATATTTCTAAGAAGTGCTAAGCACAGAGTACTTACGCAAACACATTCCAATATTAAGTGGTACAAAACCATCCCGATATCAAGGATGGTACAGATACATTCCCAAGGATAACAGGAACACACTGACCCCTCTTAAAAGATAAGGTCAGGATGACAGTATGTAATAAAAATGTTTAAATGGAATCAACATGTACAAGGTGATAACTAGCCACGTCAGGGGGCAGTAATTAACTATGTCTGAGGCAGTATGTAACTTGTTTGTATCAGGGTATAAAGATATATCTCACAGGGAGTATCTTTGTCCAGCCGAGGGGGGAATGGAAAGTCCCACCATTCACTGAGCTGCGTCCATTGTCACAGGCATACATGTCTTAGTATCCTCGTAAAGTCTGCCAGGTGTTATTACCGTGCTCTGTGGACAATAAACCTGGCCTGGCGCCTTCGTACCTTAACAGACCTTGTGATCATTGGGTGGTTCACTCGAGTTCACTCGAGTCTGTGGAAAGCTGGGGCAGCACACAGGAAAAACACACATACACAGCCAAACATCTAACCACACAAAGCACTGCAAGGCACCCAGGATTAGAAGTGGTGACACAACCTCTCACTGGTCTGAATTGTACCCCCAAGCCCCGTCATGACTGCCCAGTGTAGCACCCATCTTTCTCCTTTGTCCAGCTCAGGATACATGAATTCTTCAACAACTGGTATGATTTGGTTTGGTGAAAAGTCTTTGAATCAGAAACTGTCTCACTCGGGCCAGTAGCTTTGATTACCATTTACCCATCATGACCTTAAAAATACGGTAGGTGCAGTCATCAGAGAGCTATGTATCAGTGTAAATCTGAAGAGATCTAGAGGAACACGTTTTAGCACAGAAATGTTTGTAGCAGTTTTAGGAGGTTGAGAACATTGGGAGAGCTTTTCTCAGATCCTTAATGGATTAAAGACAAGTCCCTCCTAAAATATCTTTTCCCTTCATGACAAACTCTTCTCAGAGCTCAGCTAGCTTTGCTCTCCTCTGCAATTGTCTCTGACTTCCCAGGCTGGGATTTTGGTGTTTCTTGTGCAAAGTATTTTTCTGAATCAGATTGTAAACTCATCAGAAACTGGACTTTGTGTTCTTATGTGTGTTGAAAAGTGCCATGTACATTTACTGTGCTGTAGAAATAAACAATAATACTGAGACTCAAGGACTCTCCTATCCAGTCCTTCAGGGGAAAGACAGCAGCTCCTGTGAATGACTCATTTGGAAATGGTTGAGAGAAGTGAAATAGATTTTTTAAATAGAAAAGTATGAGAGAGTGAATCCTTCCTGAGACTGAACTGAGAAGTCAGAGAGAGAAGCTCTGAGCTGGGTGCAAGAGGCTAAGCCCCTGAGCAACACCTCTGTGGATAGCAGTTCCCAAGGCAAAACCATGGGGAGAGGTAACTAATATTAATCCTGTCTGTCTATTTATGATTTTACTTGGCTCCTATCATGGTGTATGTTTGTGATGCACAAAGTTACAGTCAGGCGTTCTTTTCTTTTTGCACCTCAAAAGGCTGAGAAGGGGACTCATGGTTTGTGGGATTTGTATATTCCATGTATTTGTAAGAGGTTCGATTCAGGGTTGGGTGGAGGTTTTCACTGATCAGGAGCAATTTACACCATGATCTGAACACTCTGAGGTTTGGTTTCATGTGGTTTCTTCTGGCAGGAGTTCCAGAGCTGGGGTCCTGCACTGAGACGCGCTGTTGCCAATGCCTGGCAGTGGATTCCTGAAGAGCATACTTGTCCTGGGGACATGGAGGGAGCTTGGCCGCAGTCCATGAGTACCTAGTAGAATCAGGACTCTAAACTCAGCTCTGATGTGAATGGAGAGCTGACAGTTTGTGGGATATCTACACTTTGGGCTGACATGTGATTCCCAGTTCAAAGAGACGTCCCCACACAGTGCTGATTGAACTAGAGGGCTAAAAATAGAGTGTAAACATGATGGAGCAAGCGGCAGGAGGGGCTGGCCACCCCAAGTATGTGCCTAGCATCTTGGACAGGTATGTACTCGGGGTGGCTAGCTAGCCACTCACGCCACTATGGCTACCCTCTATTTTTAACTTGTTAGCCCAATCAGAGCAATTGTAGGTATGTCTCCTCAAGTTAGGAATGTTGCCCCCAGGTCACAGTGTAGACATACCCTCGGAAGCACGTGTGTGAGGGTTTCACATTGGCATCTGTTACTAATTTGGGTATTGTCTATACTAGAAAGAGGTTGCTGGTATCTATACCGGTAGAGCCATATTGGCAAACCCTCCTCATGGAGACACAATTTATACTGGCAGAAGAGTGCTGTTACTGGTACAGCATATACCAGTTCCCTGAATAGAGTAAGATATATCAGCAAAAAACATTTTTGTTGGAATAGTTGTGTCTACACCAGGGCTGTAGCCAGCACAACTAGGTCAGTTGTGTGTCGGTTCACACTCCAACCAACATAGCTATGCCAACAAAAATGTTAAGTGCAGACCAGGCCTTGATATGCTGCTTCACGATGTGCCACCTTCACGCAGTTTATAGTGGTTAGAGTGAATTCCAATAGTCCAGACTAGAGGTGCCAGAAGCATGGCTCATCAGATCTAAGTCCACATCAGAGAGCTCTGCCCCAGTCAGTCACAGCAGGAAGAAGACAAGATATGGTCAGGGACTGTTCTAGGGGCTTCAAGCTGCATTAGGCTAGGAATGGCTGGTGCTCTGTGACTGGACATTACAATCAGCTACTTTCAACCTTGTGACTGTGTGATATTGATAAAGCTGTTGTGACTTCAGGAGAGAAAAAGGCATTGGCAGGAAAACAAGTTTCCTTGTTCCCCTCCTCCTCTGTCAAAGCAGAGGGATGTTTCTGTCACCTTCTCAGGGTAACTGCACCTGTATTCCCACTCTGTGGTCCTTCAAGGGCACCCACTTAAGGTTTCCAGGTCCCAGCCTCCCAGCTTCCACCTGTCTTGGGCAGAGACCCAAGTCTTTCTCACTTCTGACTGGGGGTTTTAAGGCTACACAGCTCCCTGAATTACACTGTGATAACCTCAGCAAGCTAGTTTGCCTAACGGCCAAGACCTGTGCTTTGCTTTCTCCTCCAAGAGCTATGAACAGTGTATTGCCAGAAATTATAAGTTACCGCACAGCTCTTTTTAAGCAAGCACATTTATTCTTATGGTAAAAGCATTACATGGAAAACATATTTAAAGCAATAAAAGCCCCTATACATATGCTGAAAGTTTACCAAAGGTCACCCATCAGTCTTATGGGACCTTAGTAGGCCAAAGTCTTTCCAATCCTTCCATAAGGGTTGGGGCCCTTGGACAGACTGGGATAAAATACAACATGGTTTTACAAAAGGTAGAGCATGCCAGATCTGATCTCTTTCTTTGAGACGTTACCTGATAATTTTAGACAAAGGAAATACAGTAGATCTTATCTTGCCTGGATTTCAGTAAGTCATTTGATAGTTTGACATGGGAAATTATTAGTTAAATTGGAGAAGATGGGGATTAATATGAGAATTGAAAAGTGGATAAGGAACTGGTTATAGGGGAGTCTGCAACAGGTCATACTGAAAGGTGAACTGTCAGGCTGGAGGGAGGTTGCTAGTGGAGTTTCTTAGGGATTGGTTTTGGGACCAATCTTATTTAACATTTTCACTAATGACCTTGGCACAAAAAGCATGCTAATAAAATTTGCAGATGACACAAAGTTGGGAGGTATTGCCAATATGGAGGAAGACCGGAATATCGTATAAGAAGATCTGGATGATGTTGAAAACTGGAGTAATAGAAATGGGATTAAATTTAATAGTGCAAAGTGCAAGGTCATGAATTTAGGGACTAACAACAATAATTTTTTCTATAAACTGGGGATGTATTAGTTGGAAGTGACCGAAGAGGAGAAAGACCTGGGTGTATTGGTTGATCACAGGGTGACTATGAGCTGCCAGTGTGATGTGGCCGTGAAAAAGGCTAACAAAGTCATTGGATGCATCAGGCAAGGTATTTCCAGTAGAGATAGAGAAATGTTATTGCTTTATACAAAGCACTGGTGAGACTTCACCTGGAATACTGTGTGCAATTCTGGTATCCCATGTTTAAAAAAGATTAATTCAAACTGGAACAGGTGCAGAGAAGGGCTCCGAGGATGATGAGAGGAATGGAGAACCTACTTTATAAGAGGAGTGTCAAGGAGTCTGGCTTGTTTAGCCTAACCAAACGAAGGCCAACGGGAGCTAGGATTGCTCTCTATAAATGCATCAGAGGGATAAATACCAGGGAGGGAGAGGAGTTATTTAAGTTAAGCACCAATATTGACACAAGAAAAAAGGGATATAAACTGGCTATTAACAAGTTTAGGCTCAACATTTGGTGAAGGTTTCTAACCATCTGAGGAGTGAAGTTCTGGAACAGCCTTCCAAGGGGAACAGTGGGGGCAAAAAACCTAACTGGCTTCAAGAGTGAGCTTGATAAGGTTACAGAGAGGATGGTATGTTGAGATTGCCTACAATGACATATGGCTCATCTGTGACTGCTAGTAGTAAATATCCTCAATGCCGGAGATGGAGCACTAGATGGGGAGGACTCTGAGTTACTACAGGGAATTGTTTCCCAGGTGTCTGGCTGCTGGGTCATGCCCACATGCTCAGGGTCAGGAAGGAATGTTCCCCTGGGTCAGATTGGCAGAGACCCTGTTTTTTTTCCATATTTCTCTGCAGCGTGGGGCACGGGTCACTTGCAGGTTTAAACTAGTGTAAATGGTGAATTCTCTGTAACGTGAAGTCTTTAAACCATGATTTGAGGATGTCAGTAACTCAGCCAGAGCTTAGGGCTCTATTACAGGGGCGGGTGGGTGAGGTTCTGTGTCCTGTGATATGCAGGGGGGTCAGACTAGATGATCAGAATGATCCCTTCTAGCCTTAAAGTCTATGAGAAGGTCCTGTCCGTTTGCTAGATCAGCAAGAAGGCTCTGAGTTAGTGTAAACCCAGCCTTTTTAATATCAAAAGCATTTTTGTTATTTCTGGAAAATCCAGTTTGAACCAGTATATGGAAGCCTCTCCAAGAGGTGTTTACAAACTGAGTGATTCACCTTCATAACCCCATACTGTTTTTAGTTTCTGGTGGAGCTGAGGTAACCATCCCCCCCTGGAGTTGGAACAACCCCTGATCCACAGTGATATATAAACCATTCATAAACTTCATACAATATGTTCCCCAAAGATATTGCATGTAGTTGCAGTATCTGACACAGCATCCAGCTCCTATGAACTTCAGGACACTGCTGTTTCTAAGAACATAAATGAGCAATGCCTATAGCTATAAATTCCTGTACAGAGAGAGAGAGAGAAGGAAAAGGCAGCTGGGACACCGGAACTCATATCCAGACAGTGCACAGTAAAAAGCCTTGGGTATGATCCACATCCAATGGATGCAGCTCTTGTGCACTAAATGAGCTGTCACATGACATATGTGGTCAACCAGGGTAAAAGTTCACAGGTGTGTGGACCATTGCCCAAAGGTCCCTGCTACTGCAGGGCCATCTGTATCAGACAGGTCTCCAAGGGCCGATTTTTCAGAAGGGCTCAGCACATTCTGGGTCCATGTTGGCCATGTTTTGAAAATCTAGCCCCAGTGGTTGGTGCTGGGGCCTTAAAGATCCAGCCTTGTGCTCTTTTCAAACTCTGGCATCTCGAGGTGAGCTTCCCTCAGGCTCTGGCGGAGCCCTTTTCTCATACATAGATGGTATAAGTCAGTAAGATCAGTGCTGGGGGGAATGTTAATACAGAAATTCCCCTTCTCTTTTCACCTTTTCCTGGAGCAAATCCAAAGCTGCCGTGAGCACAAAGGGATTCATCACTCTCCAGCTGTCTGCAGACAGCAACCAAGTGCAAAGTTTGACAGGCAGGGATAATTACCTTGCCAGCATTGCTTTATCCACATTTCAGATTCAAAGGGAACATGGAGCTTGCATGACCCAGGGCTCAGGCAAGGCAGTTTACCTGGAAGAGTGTCTGAAGATGCAGGCAATTCTCTCCTCAGGATGGAATGGGATCCGTGGCACCTGAATGGAGGAGTAGCATGGGGGACTTCATCTCCGTCCCTTCCTCTGCTTGCAAACCTCCTTTCCTCACTCCTTTCTTCCTGCCCAGTGCTGCCCTTCCCTTCAGAGTGATAGTCTGGTGCTGTTGGATTACTGAGCCAAGCTATAGCACTGCAAACCCCTCGAGATAAGCACAACACCACCCACAGAAGGAGCGGGCACCAATTTCATTACATTGTTTTTTCTACCAATTTAGTTAAATTAGTGCAAAAACTAGGGGTAGACCAGCCTTTACTGGGGTAAATGAACTAGTCTCCTTCATAACCTGCTTCTCTGAAGGCCACCACTACATCCCTCCATTTTCCTCACTTCTGATCCCTGTTCTTACATAATTTTTAAAGGGACAAAGTTATAGGCATTCCTGGGCTGGGTTGCTACTTAGAGCTTTCTATTAAAGATCCTAATACAGCTGAGGATTGGGGCCATAAGTAGAGCTGATGCAATTTTTCATATCATAGAATCATAGAATATTAGGGTTGGAAGAGACCTCAGGAGGTCATCAAAGCTCAAAGCAGGACCAATCAGCCCTCTGGACAGGGCCGGCTCTAGGTTTTTTGCTGCCCCAAGCAAAAACATTTTTGGCTGCCCCCCACCCCAGCCCTGGGCTCCCACCCACACCCCCCGCCGCCCCAGCGCTGGGCTCCCCCCTCACCTACCCACCCACACCCCCTGCCGCCCCAGCGCTGGGCTCCCCCCTCACCTACCCACCCACCCCCCTGCTGCCCCAGCCCTGGGCTCTCCCCCCCAACCTGCACCCTCCTGCTGTCCCAGCCCNTCCCAGGTAAGCAGTCACCCGCAGGCTGCCACATTGGAGTGTGGCTGCTCCCATGAACTTGTGGACCTGTGAGTCATGACATAGTTTCAGTTGATCTGAAACTGTACATGAATTTGACACAAGTAGTTTTGACCATTTATAAAGCAGACAGCAGAAGAAGAGATGGTGGTGGTGGTGTTGTCCCTGTTGTAACCTTTGGCTCAGTGTTTGGAACACTCACCTGGAATGTGCATTGGAACAGACCTGAAATGGACTTTTTCAATTCATTGAAAATTCTGAAAAAGTTCAGATTTGACCCAATGTGACTCTCAGAACCCCTCAATGCCAACTGGCAAAAGATTCAATGTTCTATAATAGCAACTCCTACCAGGCCTGACAAACTCACTACCCCAGCACACTGCTTTCATAGTATATATCTATAAAAATGTGATGTGAGATCTTAAATAAAAGTCAGGATCACACTGGTCATTAATATCATTGTGAAATGCATGTACTGACACTGCATAGGGAGTCATGTATATATAGTAGAAAATATGTTTTAAAATCTGAATCAAGGCAGAGTTGACAAGCAGGTTTCTGTCAGACAAAAGATGCATATTCACCTGTCTGCCTCAGTTCACATGTAAATGAAACATTGTTACTACTGGGGGAATTCTCCACCAAAAATTAAAAATTCTGTGCACAATATTGCAAAATTCTGCAAAATTCTGAATATTTTATTTATCCAAAAAACTCAATAGAATCATGCAAGTTTCAATTATTTTGGTAACTTATTTCAAAATACCTGACAGCAAGTATGTCTGTAACTATACAGACAACAAAAATTATTCAGGAAATGTTTTTTTACAGATTCCTTACTAGGCATATTAATACAGAAATTTGAGTAATAATTCATTTAAACTACAACACAGAAACATATTTTCCGTCCCCCTCAGAAGCAGTGAAAAGGCTTGGGGGAGTCAGGGGTAACGGAGGAGTGAGGGAGAGGGAAGTAGTTGCTGGGAAGAAGCCTGGGAATGATACTGGTGGGTTGTTGGGTGTGGGTGGGAGAAGTATGGAACAGGTTTTTTGGGGGTGGGGAGGGATTATTAGGGAGTTGGGGAGCCTCCACCATGGAAACCCTGGCTGATCCCTAGTCTCTCCCAATCAGTCAGGCACATCTTCCCCATGTGTCCCTGCACCCTTCCCCATGTGTCAGCCACCCCTCCCCCTGTGCATATGTGTCTCTGCACCCTCACTGAGCCACCCCTCCTTCCCCATTCCTATGTGTCCTTGCACCCACTCCCCATGTCCCCATGTGGCAGTGCTTCCCCACTCCCATTCAGCTCCTGCCCCTGTCTGTACCCCACTAGACCTTCTGAACCTCAGTCTGTGATCCCCCCAGCAGCCCCAGGTGCCCCATGCTGTTCATCCCCCGCATATCCCGTGCCTCCTCACCTGACCCCATGGGCTGAGCACTGTGAGGATGCAGCCTCTTCTCCCTCTCCCCTCGCTGCAGCTGACTGCTCCCAATCAGGAGTGGCTGCCCTCTGTTCTGGTAGCACAGCAGCCCCTGGTGGGCATAAAGGGTAACTGCAGTGCCTCTCTGGCAGAATGTATTTTCTGCAGAAAAAAAAATTCTGCAGGGGACTTGAATTCTGCACTTGTGCAGTGACACAGAATTCCCCCAGGAGTATATTGTGAACCAGCACAATGAAGGCCCCATTTCCATACAAAGTAAACATGAGGTTGTGAAGTAATAGGAAGTCAGCACACCAGGGAAAGGACTTGGGTGTCATACTGACTCTGGGGATAAAGAATGGACTATAAGTAGAAGGTCAAAGGACCATCTTTGTCCTGGACCAATGCAGCATAAGGACAGTGCTGTCTGCATTCATGAAAGAGGGATCCCATTCCCATTGGCTGGAGAGGGTGGGAGGTTGCTGTAGGTGAGTTAACTACTTTAGACAAGTGTTTAACTGGTAAAAGTTAAGTTTAGACTCTAGGAAATGGATTATACTTTTTATTTTATATGTAACCATTTCTGTCGCCATTGTTATCCCCACTCACTATCCTTTAAATCTTAGCCTTTGATAATAAACATGATTGTTTCACTATAAATATATCTCAGTGCTGTGATGTTACAGAGGACCTGATCCTGGGTTGTAACACTCAAGCTGTATGTATACCATTCCCTTGCACACAGCAAACCTGGTAATTCTGTGAGTATCTAGTGGTTAAGAGCTGGGTACTGCAGGGAACTCTCTGAGGACTCAGGGGTTGTGTGTGCCTATCACTAGCCTACACACAGACAGCAAGGCCTGCAAGAGGTTGGTGGTTTCAGGGAGCTGAGCTACAGCAGGCACAGACTAGATGGCTTCATGCTACGGGCAGGTGGTGGTGAGGTGAACTTTTTCCTGAGTGTCTGGCTGGAGAGTCTTGCCCGCATGCTCGGTTTCAGCTGATCGCCATATTTGGGGTCGGGAAGGAATTTTCCTCCAGGGTAGATTGGCAGAGGCCCTGGAGGTTTTTCGCCTTCCTCCACATCATGGGGCAGGGGTCGCTTGCTGGAGGATTCTCTGTAACTTGAAGTCTTTAAATCATGATTTGGGGACTTCAACAGCTGAGTCGAGGGAGAGAATTATTCCAGGAGTGGGTGGGTCAGCTTTTGTGGCCTGCATCATGCGGGAGGTCAGACTAGATGATCATAATGGTCCCTTCTGACCTTAAAGTCTATGAGGTGCCTCACACCCAGGTTACTCCTTGGGAGCATCACCCCCAAACCAATTTTTTTAAAATAAAAATTTGAACTGCCACCAACCTGGAAATCTGTTGCTTGCCCAGCTGCAGCCATAATGTTTCTCTAGCACAAAGTAAGCCTGTGTTACATATTGGAGACTGGCAGCCCCACTCCTACTTTGAAATCCTGGCTGGTAGGAGTGGGTGCTCTGTGTAACTAGCAGGGACAGCAGTGCCTGATTTAGTTAATGATTTCCATTCAAGCCCATTTTCAGTGGCTCAGAGCTTCCTGAAACTTTTACCATTTGGTTATTTTCCAGGCTCAGACTACTGAAAGGTAAATTCTTTTTAGAAACATTGAGCAGAAATGGTTCAGCCATTTCTGAGTGCCAGGAATGTTAACAATAGATACGTCCCCTTAGAAAATAAATCCTGGAACCTTTCTTTGAATCAAAATGGTTGCAATTTGAAAGCTTAAATGTGCCAAGGAAGCAGCCCTCATGGAGCAGCCAGGAATCCCCTGTCCTGGAAGGAATCAGGTTCAATCTGTCAAGTTCTGAGAACTGAAAATCACACACAGTAGATTTGTTTTCATTCATCTCATTTAGAGCCTGAGCGAAAGCTCTCTCAAACGAATGGGAGTCTCTCCATGGATTTCAATGTGCTAATAAAATAATAATATATGGAGATATACCTATCTCATAGAGCTGGAAGGGACCCCAAAAGGTCCAGCCCCCTGCCTTCATTAGCAGGACCAATTTTGCCCCAGATCCCTAAGTGGCCCCCTCAAGGATTGAACTCACAACCCTGGGTTTAGCAGGCCAATGCGCAAACCACTGAGCTATCCCTCCCCCCTACTGCTTTAGATCAGGCCCTGAGTGTGCAGCTATGAGAGGCTGAATGTGCCTGTGTTTGGGATTAACTCAGGTCTAACTAAATATAGCTGCAGATCAGTGGGAAGAGCTGGAGCTGAGTGAAGCACTCCTGAAGATTTGTCTGGTGGGAAGGGGTGAGGAAGGGTTGTTGCCAGCCCTGTGAGGGTGCAGAAGTTAGTGCAAGGGGTTCTGTGAAGCTCTTAAGATGCACAGAAGAGGGCTCCCTGCATACTTTCAGGGAGACATCAGATTTATGAGTATGGATTGGGATGCATGTCCAGAGAGGATAACTACACTCTAAAGACCCTACATTTCTTTAATCTGGAGAAAAGAAGACTAAGAGGGGGGGCGGGGACACATGATAGCAGTTTTCAAGTAGAGGGAGAAAAACTGTTCTCCTTAACCTCTGAGGATAAGACAAGAAGCAATGGGCTTAAATTGCAGCAAGCAAGATTAAGGTTGGACATTAAGAAAAAATTCAGGGTGGTTAAGCACTGGAATAAATTGCCTAGGGGGGTTGTGGAATATCCATCATTGGAGATTTTTAAAAGCAGGTTAGACAAACACCTGTCAGGGATGGTCTAGATAATACATAGTCCTGCCTTGAGAGTAGGGGACTGGACTAGAAGACCTTTCGAGGTCGCTTCCAGTCCTACAATTCTATCATATATTTTTTCAGACTGGTGCAGATTGAATCGCATCAGGGCATCTCCTGGGAGATGTGGACAAACCCTCTTTAAATGGAAAATGAGGCAAACACCTGCATGTGACTGTGGTCATCAGGCACAAATGATAGAACACATCATATCTGAATGTCCCCTTTGTTCTTTCACCGGGGGCCTGAAGGACATTCACCAGCTCACTGCTGTGACAATGTGCTTGCTCTCAAACTTAGATATAAATTTGTAGTTGTTGCTACCTACCCAAGCCATACGGAAGAAGAAGAAGAAGAAGAAGAAGAAGAGTTATGGGCAGATCTGTTGGGGACACTCCACTAGAGAAGTAGATTGCATCATGGAACAGGCCTCCCAAATATCCCCAGAGAACTTGTTTCAATACAGGGAAAGAATACTCGGACAGTACACCCCTAGTTGTCACCTACTACCTCACACTGGAAGCCATACGGGATATAATTAAACAATTACAACCCATTCTCAATGGGGAATCACATCCTGAAAGATTTTTCTCTCCAAACCCCTCTTCTGGCCTTTAAACAACCACCCAACTCATCATCAGAAGCAAGCTCCCCACAGACCAGGACACACCAACTCAAAGTGGCACCAGACCCTGCCAGAACAAGAGATGGAAAACCTGAAGACATAGCTCCACTGCTACAATCATCAACACCCCCACAACACACTTTTCAAGATCCATTGGTCCTACATATGCCTATCACCAGTTGTGGTGTACCTCATCCAGTGCACTAAATTAGGGTATGAAATTAGACAGTCATTATGCTCTTGAATGAACTCACACAGAAAAACACCCTAAAAGACAAAAACACCCTATCACAGCTGGGTGAACACTTTTCACAAAATGATCGCTCTATATCTGGCTTTTCAGTCTTGGTCCTCAAAGGAAACCTGCACAACAATTTCAAAAGATGAGCCTGGGACTTAAATTCATAACTTTGCTAGACACCAAAAATCATGGACTTAATAAAGACACTGGATTTATTGCTCATCACAACAATCTATAACCCACTAACTCCCCTTTGTCCTACAAATGTAGAAGTGTTAACTGCCTATTTCACCTTGAATGTTCTCTTGCAACATGTGTTAACTTCTTACCAGTTCCACCTTGTACTTATCTGTGACACTCTCAGTACTTTTCCCAGACCTGAAGAAGAGCTCTGTGTAAGCTCGAAAGCTTGTCTCTTTCACCAACAAAAATTGGCCCAGTAAAAAATATTACCTCACCCACCTTGTCGCTCTCATATCCTGGGACCAACATAGCTACAACAACCCTGCAAACAACATTTTGTGTGAATGCAGTTTTAAGCTTGGGGTTGTATATAGATGATGGGCCTGATTCTCCCTTGCCCTGCACTTTGGGTAGCCTTGTATGGTTATTTCCACCAGTGCTTTCCAACCAGTGCAAAGATTTTGGGCATGTCTACATAAAGATTTAGTTTGCGGAGAGCTGCAAATCTATCCTGCACTAGCCTGCCATGCACTAAATGTCCTTGTGGACCCTGCAAGGTGCACTAACAATTAATTAGTTCACTTTAATTTACTCCTGTTTCATAGATTAATAGGTTCATAGTTTCCAAAGCCAGAAGGAACCACTGTAATCATTTACTCTGACCTTCTGTATAATACAGGCCTGAGAACTTCCCCAAAATAATTCCTAAAGCAGACCTTTAACAAAAACAACTAATCTTGATTTTAAAATTGCCAGTGATGGAGAATCCACCCTCGGTAAATTGTTCCAATAGTTAATTACTCTCACCCTTAAACATGTACACCTTATTTCCAGTCTGAATTTATCTAGCTTCAACTTCCAGCCACTGGATACCTTTTTCTGCTACACTGAAGAGCCCATTATTAAATATTTCTCCCCATTGTAGGCACTTACAGACTGTAATCAAGTCACTGATTAACCTTCTGTTTGTTAAGCTAAATAGAGTGAGCTCTTTCAGTTTATCACCATAAGGCAGGTTTTCTAATCCTTTAATCATTCTCACTGCTCTTCTCTGAACCCTTTCCAACTTATCAACATACTACTTTGTTGCCCCCAGCTCTCCCATCAATTTATTTAATCCACCCCCAAAGGGCGGCTCTCCCACTGACATAGCGCTGCCCACACTGGCACTTAGGATGGTGTTATTTATATCACTTGGGGGGTGGCTTATTCACACCCCTGAGCAACATAAGTTGCCAATTCAGGGCTGGGGGGGCCAGGGCAAGCCGGCTGTGTTCAGCGGCAGAGCCCCTTTAAGAACAGGTGTCAGATCTGGTAGAGGGGATTATCAGCAGCAGCTGGGAAGGAGTCAGGTGATTCCTATAAAAGCTGAAAGAGCTCTGAGGGGGATTGGAAGTAAGCTCGCTCCTGTGGCCAACCCTGGAGCTGCAGGGAGAGGATGCAATAGGAAAGGCCTCTGGGACCTGCAGTTGGCTTTGGTTGGGGGAGTAGCCTGGTTTTGTGTTTCTTTGTGAGTTTTGTGTTTGAATAATAAACTGTGCCCTGAAGGCAGGCCTCGACCAGACTCTGTGCATGGCATTTAACCCTTTTTGGGCTGGGGAGACAGGCCAGAAGCCTGCACTGTCACTGCTGTTCAGCTTGTTCTCACCTTTCCCACTTCTGCTGGCTTAAAAAAAGTTCAGCTCCCATTAAAACACCTATATAATTGTGGACACTGAGCCGCTTTGAAAATGGGACCCACAGCACATCTGGGCTCTAGAGCCTGCAATGGCTTCTTATGGGTGATGCTTTGGGCTTGGGTCTCTACGGGTACCTCTGCACGGCAGCTGGAAGGTGTAATTCCCAATTCAGGTGGACACATGCACTAGCTCTGCTTGAGCTAGCACGCTAAAAATAGCAGCGTGGCTATGGGTGGCCTCCAGGGCTAGCTGTCCAAGTCCAATCCCACTTGACCCCCTGGGTACAAACTTGGGGATTTGGGACACTCAGACTAGCAGCTCTCAGGCTGGTACTCAGAGCATGCTGAGTGAAGGCTCTGGAATCAGCTTCCTGTCTTGGTTTCAAAGAACTCAAGTTTGCTGACTGAGTCAGAGCCCAGGGTGCCGTTCAGAGCAGTTGGCTGAGGAAAGGGAGGCCCACTTCTGTGTGGGCTGGGCTGGGGAGGGTCGTGAGGTGATTGTATAATTGTGTTAATGTGCCTCAAGAGCTGTGATGGGGCATTCAAAATCAGATCAATAAACAAAGGAATCCATTCAGCAATAAGAAGCCCATTAACAAGTGTAATGGGGAGGTTCTGGCTGTGCCAGGAGCCCAGTCTGTGCATCTGTCCAGGAAACCTCTCCCTGCTGCCAGGAGGAGCTTTCCCCTTCTGGGAGCTGGATAGCTGAGCTGTGAACTTGACACACGTTGAATTTCCACCAGAGTCGGCTGGCCCCCAGATCTCTCTAATGCGTTGAAGTCTGGGCTTAATTTCTTGTGACTGGGGGGTGATTGAGTGTGATGTCTGTGCTCCGGTAGGGATCTGGAGGGAGAGGTTTTATTTAGAAGTCAGAGAGCCAGAGACTTTCAGCCGGAAACTGTCAGAATCTGTTGGGTTTCGTTCTCTCATTTCGTAACTAATCAGATCAGCTCCATCTGTCACTCAGTCTGCATGCGTCTCACTGTCATTCTCTCTCTCCTCTCCCTTAAACCAGGCACCACCATGTCAGTGTTTCCTGCTACCCACTTGTGCATCCGTCTCTCCACTTATCTAAATGCATCTATCTCCTGAAGGAAGCCCAGGCAGCAAAGTGGATTAAGCTAGTGGAGCCTGAGATAAAAGCTGGAAATTACACATCGTCCCCTCTCAGCACAAATGGCCTCTCCTCATTATTAATTCATAGTGTAAAAGAGCTCTGAGGTTAAGTGGGAGGGGCTGGAGAACTTTGTCATCACTGGCCTGGAGACAACACCCTGAGCTGCATGCTGGCTATTACGCCACAGTGTGCTGGGCATGCACGGGGAAGGACAGAGCAGAGTCCTAAGCCATCCCTGTTACACTGGGTGTTTGGGGGCTACTCACCCTGCTTCTCCCGCTCCAGGCTGAGAGAACTGCTGCCTCCTTCCTTTGGAAGGACTGTGTGTTCTTGCTGCACTTGCAGCACGTGGGAGTTGAGGGCAGCAGCAAGACGGAGGCAGAGAGAACCAGGCTGCCAGCCTTCTCTGCTGCAAGAGAGGCCAACAGAGCCGGGAAACAGCACTGTGCATGGTGCCGCATGGGTGTGAGCCCCAGCCCAGTCTATCAGGCAGCTTAGACGCCACCCATCAGTGAATGCAGAGGCTCAGTGAAAGTGTCACAGTGTGGTAATTTGGGATGAGCCCTGTACTATACAGCACGGAGACACAGATGCTAGAGGAGACCTTGGGCGAGTCACACCCCACTCTCTAATATGCTCCCGGCAACGGAGGGGGGAGTGTTCATGTATTAAAATGTGTATCATACAGGAGGGTGCTCTAGAGGGACAAACTGTCTGTTGCTTCATTCCTTATTGCTATCCCTGTAACTATGTTACACATGGGTGAACCTCAGAAACTTCTGTCCTTTGGGTCAGTGCCCCAAACATGTGGAGACTGAGCTGCAATTCTTAATCTGCACACTGATCTGGCAATATGACTTCATCCCTGTCACCCCCACTGCCAAACTCTCTGGGCCTGCTGGAGTTCAGGGGTCACTCCTGGTTTTGTGGCACCTTGTTCTTCTAATACAGGAGCCAGGTTGCCTGTGGCTGTTCAGTGGCTAGTGCTGAGGTCTTCATCTGGATGGAATCCACACTGATGATCATTGTCATTTTATTAAAGTGGCACTCATGGGGGGCTAGAACAGTGGGGTCCCAGAGTTGGCCAGAGTCCCTTGCCACACTGTCATAGACTTGTAGATTCCAAAACCAGAAGGGACCATTGTGATTGTCTAGTCTGACCTTCTGTATAACACCGGCCAGAGAATTGACCCAAAATAATTCCTAGAGCAGATCTTTTAGAAAAAACACCCAATCTTGATTTTAAAAATTGTTAGAGATTGAAAATCCAGCATAACCTTGGTAAATTGCTCCAGTGATTAATTACGCTCACTGTTAAAACTTGATGCCTTATTTGCAGTCTGGACTTGTCTAGCTTCAACCAGGGCCGCCCAGAGGGGGGGGGGGGGGGCAAGTGGGGCAATTTGTGGTCACGGGCAATAAACAAAAATTCACAGAAGCTGTGACCTGTCTGTGACTTGCTGCTGCAGCTCCATGGTTTCCCCCGCCATCATGGTGGCTGGAAGCTGTGGGGTTCCCCAGCCGCTTGCCTGAGGCATCCTCCTTCCCCCCCACCCCTCCACCCCATCCCCACGCGCAAGGCTGTTGCCCGTTGATAGAACCCTGAGGAGGGCCCGGTCAGGAGTATGTCACCTGTGTTTGGAACCTTTCAGGCCCCCCACCCCCAGGGCCAGCGCAACCCATTAGGCAACCTAGGCGGTCGCCTAGGGCGCCAACATTTGGGGGGTGCCGGCGCCCCGGTTGTCAGTGGAATTTTGGGGGCGGGACCTTCTGCCACCTAGGGCGGCGAAAAAGCTGGCGGCGCTCCTGGCCCTGTCGCTTGTCGCTGCTGTTACCTGTTGCTGTAACCCTGCCAGTCCCACAGCCCCTGGGGCTGAAACAGAGAATGTCACAGAGGTCTCTGGAAGTTGTGGATTCCGTGACTTCCACGACCTCCATGACATAAACGTAGCCTTAGCAATGGCCAACTTCTGGGCCAGCACCAGGGATGGCCCCAGGGACCTAGAGGCTTTGCCGCTTCAGTTAAAGAGCCAGGCTCTGTAGCTGGGAGCTGTAACAAACTCATATACTCTGTGGATTGGGTACAGAGGGGGAAGCATGACATACCCTGATAGACCCAAGCACACAGTGGCAGTCACTGGAAAGATGACAATTCCATCTGGGCACTGTCCGCATTGTAGCTTGGCCTGTGCTGCCCAGGGCGCTTGCACCTGCTTTAGCATCTCATTGTGCAGCACTGAGCTCTGGATCTGTGGCTGCCAAGAGCCCCGCCCAGCCGCTGAAGCATAGAAGGGCCTGCAGCTCTGTCTGAAAGGGACGAGTGCAGCAGTAGGACTTGGTGGGAAACCAAAAACTGGAGAGAAACAAAGAACTTGGACAGGTTTGAAAACATGAAGTCATCCTGTCATCTGATTCCAAAGCCAGGGAGATGTGAGTATTTGAACTGCTGCTGCAGTAGCCGCAGTGATAAATTAGATCATTCGGAGAGCACTTTAGAGACGGACAGAGAAATTCAGTCCTCATGCCAATTTCATTTTGTAAATGGAATGAGCACCTTAGTGGCAAACAAAGTCCCTTGTGTGCAGACCCATGTGGGAGTTGTGCTCTGTGGGAACACTGGGCTCCCAGAAAAGCTGCTGCTCCATACACACGGGCATAGCAGTAGGGAGGTGGAAGCACCTCTATATACAGCACTGGTGAGACCATTCTTGGATGTGATGCCCAGTTCTCACGTCCACACTTCATAAAGGATGTTTACATTTGGAAAGGGCTCAGAAAAGAGCTACAGGGATGATGCAAGGTCTGGAAAACCTGCCTGGCAGTCAGAAACTAAATAAATTCAATCTATTAGTTTATCAAAGAGAAGCTTAAGAGGTGACTTGATTACAGTCTGTGAGTCTGATGTGGAGAGATGACTTCTGATAGGTGGGGGCTCTTTAATCTATCCGACAAAGGCAAAACAGAATCCACTGGCTGGAAATATCAGACCAGAAATAAGCCGCATATTTTTAACAGTAGGGTAATTAACCAGAGGAACAACTAACCTTGGAATGTGGCAAATTCTCCATCAGGTGGAGTCTTCAAATCATAGGTCCTGGAGATAGGGGTGCTGGGGATACTGCTGTATCCCCTGGCTTGAGGTGGTTTCCATTATATACGGGTTTACAGTTTGGTTCAATGGCTCTCAGCATCCCACTACAATGGTTCCAGCACCCCTGCTTCAAATCAAGATTGGCCATCTTTGCAGAAGATGAACTGCGAGTCAAACAGAAGTGGTGGGCTTGATCCAGGAGTCACTGGATGCAATTCTCTGCCTGGTGCTACACAGGAGGTCAATCTAATAGTCATGATGGTTCCTTCTGGCCTGGCATTTATGAATCTATATGCAACAGCAACAAACTCACCTCACTGACAGTCACTGATTGCCACAGGGAAAATCAGTGTTTCCTTCCCATTCCTCATGTGGTTCAAACCCATGGGATGTCAGGGGTGCTCAGGGTCTGATTTTATGCCTAACATACTGGAGTAGAAATCACAAAGGCAGGACTTTTACTGCAAAGTTTGAATTGAACAGGGCAAGAAAGGCAATGGGGACCCAGAGCCTGGGGCTGGCAGAGGAGGAAAGGGTTGTGGGGTGTAGCGGGGTAGTCACCCCACTCCTGCCCTGAGGGGTTAAAAACAGCCCTGGAGAGGGCTGTAGCTGGGGAAAGGCTGATTGGGGAAGCAGCCTCAGCTGGGGCCACGCCCCAATCAGGGCCCAGCTGGCCTTTATAAGAGGGCAGTGGGCCAGGAGCTCAAAAGGACTCTCCCTCTAGCTCTTGAGGGAGAAGGGCCTGGCTGCCTGGGAGCTGAGCAGGGTACCTAGACTGGAGCAGGGCTGGGGGAAGTCCAGAGGAGCTGGGGAGCTCCGGCCTGGAAACCCCCCAGGCTGCAGGCTTTGTTAAAGGCCAAAGAAGGTACTGGGGTTGCAGAGGGCAGCCCAAGGGCAGGCAGAGGCAGCAGGTCCAAACCCTCCTTGCCGATGATGAGTGGCAGTTACACTGCAGTCCGCACCAGAGAGCGGGGGCTAGATGGTGACTGGCAGTGGCCATAGACTGAGTCGAGGTGGGAATAGAGGGTGGGGGTTCCCCGGGGAGGGGAGACCCAGATCTGTGGGGGTACTGCCAGGGGGCAGCACCCCAGCCTGAAAGGGACACCGGGGTCCAAGAGGGACTCGGGCCCAGTGGCAAGTGGGACATTAGCCTGAAGAGGGCGCTCCTGGGTTGAAGAGCTAATTCCCAGGACGACCGACAGGAGGTGCCATGGTGATGAGTCCCGCCCCGTGACATGGGGCATCAGGTAGGGCTGAGCTGGGATGGGGGGCGGGAAGCGCTGCGGGTGTCTGTGACGTTCCCCTGGTGTTATCTGGACCGGTGATCTGCTAGGTCACTCCAATCCTTGACTTTGGGAGCCAGCCTTATCCTGCTCTGCTGTGAGAACCCCCACTCCTGGGCTGTTCACACACAGCCTTTAGCATGTAAGCTGCTCCTTGGATTGTGCAACCAAATGACACTAGCCAATATCTCCGGTCCCAGACACAACCCTAGGAGCCTCCGTCTTGCAGTGTCCAGTTATGCCCGCTGGATGCTGCAAGCTTATATGAGTTCATCAATTTAACAAAGAAATTGATATGTACCAGGCTTGTTATCCCAAGGGGAGTCTCTGATACACTTCAAACCAAACGCACTGCTTCAGGTAGAGTAAACAAACAGATTTATTAATTGTGAAAGTTAGATTTTAAGTGATTATAGGTCAAGGCATAACAAGTCGGATTTGGTCAAATGAAATAAAAGCAAAACGCATTCTAAGTTGATCTTAACACTGTCAATGCCCTTACAAACTTAGATGCTTCTCACCACAGGCTGGCTGGTTGCCCTTCAGCCAGGTTCTCCCCTTTGATCAGCGCTTCACTAGCTTGGTGGTGATGTCTGTAGATGGAGGTGGAAGAGAGAGGAAGAGCATGGCAAATGTCTCTCCGTTTTATCATGTTCTTTCTTCTCTCTTAGCTTTGCCCCACTCCCTTCAGAGTCAGGTGAGCATTACCTCATCGTAGTCCCAAACTGGCCAAAGGAAGGGGGGTGACTCACTCGAGAGTCCAACAAATCCTTTGTTGTTGCCTAGGCCAGTGTCCTTTGTTCCTGTGAGGCTGGGCTGGGTTTGAGGTGTGAATTGCCCCTCAGCTATTGGGGAGTTTTTGCCTGGGCTTGCTTTAAGCCATGAGGACACATTTTCAGCCTCGTAACTATATACATGAAATTACAACCTATGACATTACTATAACAACGATTACTATAACATTACCATAACAACAATGCTCAGTACATCATGAGCCTTCCGAAGACATCCGACATGACAAACTTTGCATTAGATACCACACAATCATGTTATAAGGATGAACATGGGGCGTGTAGTGTGTTCCCATGAGGTACAGAATGTCACAGTGTCCCAGGCAATTTTGAGCTGGGAGGGGGGGTGAGGCAGGAGGAGAAAAGGGCTGCGGGTGCCTCAGGCAGGTCTGAGCCGAGAGTGATGGTGGTGAAGCAGGAGGAGGGAAGGGCTTTGGGTAACCCAGGCAGGTCTGAGCCAGGTGGGTGAGGGGTGAGGCAGGAAGAGTGGGGACCTAGAGCCTGGGGCTGGTAGAGGAGGAAAGGGCCTCAGGTAAGGCTAAACTGGGATGTGGGCAGGAGAAGGGAAGGGCTGTGGGTGCCCCAGGCAGGACTAAGAGGTCATGAATGAGCCTCCAGAACCTCCTGCCCATTTGACCCCATATCACCATTCCCTGGAATTTGACTCAGAGTGTGAGATGCACCTATCAGAGCCCTTCTGGGGAAGAATACGGGGACCACGTGTGTGTCCCACAGCAGGAGAGAAGTGTGATAGCCAGTGAGCTTCCTGTGGGAGAAGGGCAATGGGCTCTGAGTCCCAGAGATAATTGTGGAAATGAGGAAACATTCAGTGAAGTTGCAGGGGTCGTGGAGAGGCACCGGAGCTGTGACAGTGCAGGGTCATTGAGGGAGGAGCACAGGTACCATGACAGTGTTGGTTTATTGGAGGGGGGCTGCACTGTACCTGTCTTGAGCCCCTCCCCCAATAACCTATCACTGTCACAGCTCCAGTGCCCCTTCCTCAACAACCTGTCATGTTATGGCACCTGTGCCCATGTCCCAATAACCCTGCACTGTCACTGGCAGGAGACAGCTGAAGCAATACAGAGGATAGCGATTCCACTCAGCTATTTATAAGGAGACAAAAATAAAAGAGAACAGACTGCAGGAGGCTTATCAAATGACAACAGCAATAAGAGCAAAAGAACCAGCACATGTGTAAAAACACCAGAGTGATGAACTGAACGAGCAATAACAGCTATTTCCTGATCACATCTTTGGGTCACAGCTCTGAAGTTTTGGCATCTCTCTGTCACCTTGGTGGCACCTAAGCTGAAAACAATCCTCCTCCAGACACTTACTGGACTGGACTCCAAACCTGAGGGGCTGCTGCCACCTCCTCTAAGCTGGCATTCAATGTGTGGCCCACAGCAGCCCAGCCAACCACACTGTAGCACCAAAATTAAAGGCTAATAATTTTTGAATTATTGGGGTTTGAAGCTGGTTCTTGCTGTCAGGCACCATATGAGTTCAGGAGCTGTCTAGTGATTTAAGTTTTTATGTGGCTATAACCTCACCACATATTACAAGGTGGGGTCCTTTGGCTGGTTGGAGAATGTGTGTTGCCTCTTTAAGGGCTAGAGAGTCTGAGTGTTACTTGCTATGTGGTGAGACTGATTTAAAGATACAGTCGGATGCTTCAGGTTTTGGGGTATGTCATCGAGGCAGGTGGTGTGCCCATAAATGACCCTCCACTGGCATACAAAAAGGGGTAGTGCAGGATATACCATTTCTGGATTTCTTCCCCATTTTGCTGGCAGTGGTTATTTGGGGGGGCTAATAAAATGGTGCTTTTCTGGCGTGACATGTGCCACCACCATGTTATCAGTTGCCAGTCCTCTAGATCACACGTGTTTATGAGGTTGGCGAGGACATTTGTATTACAGTGTTTAAGCGTTAACAGCTGTTTCTTTTCCAACATGTTCCTGGGGTTGATAATGGGATAGCAGACGCATTGTCTCATTTTCAGAGAGACAGATTTCTGGAGCTGGCACCAGGAGCCAACAAGGAATCCAAACATATGCCACGAGTTCTATGGAATCTTGGCATATGATGGCCGTCAGTGTAGCACAGAGGTTGGTGGCCCTGTGAACATTTTGGAGCTATGAGAAAAGTTTTAATGATTTTTGTGCAGTTTCAGTAACTGGAGGGCCTGTCGCTGATATGGCCAATTACAGAGGACTGAGTGCTGCAGTACATGGTGTCATTAGAACCTAGTGACTGACAAGGGCACTGGAACAATTTTTATAGTGGGCATGGGCAGTGGGTGGACCCTCCCTTCAGGGATGCTAGCCCCATGACCCCACCCCTTCCACACGAGACCCTGCCCTCCACGTCAGGAACCCTGAGCCCCCGCCATCCCCAGAGGAGCCACGGGCCGGCCTCAGTCCTGACCCGAGCCCTGGGCTGGCCTGCCAACCCGAGCCCCAAACCCTGGGAAGGACAGCTGACTCAAGCCCGGCTGACCTGAGCCCCAAGCCCCGGGATGGCCGGCCGACCTGAGCCCCGAACCCTGGGACGGATGGCCAACCCGAGCCCCGGCCAACCCAAACCCCAAGCCGGCCAGCCAACCAGGCCGGCCCGAGTAGCCCCTGCCCAGGGTCCCACGGCAGCGGCTCCAGCCAGCGAAGGCAGAGCCTATTATACCCGCTGCCCATGATAGTGGGGTGCTGAGAGCCATTGAACCAAACTGTAAACGCTGTATATAATGGAAACCACATCAAGCCAGGGGGTGTGGCAGCACCCTCAACACCCCTAGTTCCAGCACCTATGGAGACTGGCATCATCAAGTATCTCCACTCACCTGTTGGGCCTTACATTTGTTAATAAGCTAAATGGTTACCCAGATCCTTGTAGTGGGGTTTTAGTTCAGAGGTTTTTAGCAGTGTGGTCTTGAAGCACCGGCCCCAGGGAGAATACATGCTTAGGCAGGGGTTCCCAAACTTTGTGCTGGCATGACCTCATTTTAATGAACTACTGCCTCCCGGTAGCCCTGACAGCATGGAGAACACCATTTTGAAGAGCATCCTCCCTACACCGTAGCCTCACAGGCACCATACATGTGAGGTCATATTACACGGAGGATGTCATTGTGCTCTTCAAAATGGCATCCTCTGCACTGCATGATCTTGTGTGCATTTTGTAAACCAAAATGGCAGCCTCCATGCATTGTGACCTCCATGCATTTTATGGTGTAAAAAAGGTGTCTTCCACACACTAGTGATACCCGTGACCCCATCTGCTGATAGCATGACCCCATTTGGAGTTAGGACCCTCAGTTTGGGAACCCCTGCACTTAGGGATCAGATGCAGATACTAGATGCCATATGTCATTGTGGACAAGAGGAGGCCTTGTTCAGGGCTGCATTCCTGGTAGCGTGTTTTGGAGCTTTTAGGATCAGTGAGCTAGTACCTGGGTCCTGTAGGGATATTTCCAGAAGAATATTGGAATTGAGGGGTATACATCAGGAAGGGCAATTGATTTATCTTAATCTTGAGGAGGTCAAAGATGGATCAAGAAGCCTGGCTGAATCCATTATTCTATAGGAGAGTGGCGAGCCCAGGATCTGCCCTGTGGGGGTTGGGAGGGCATATATGGCAATAAGACCAAGTAGGGATGGACCCTTTTTTATTCGCAGTGATGGGAATCCCATCATAACATACCAATTTGTTACAGTTTTAAGATGGGGAGTGATAAGATTGTAGTTTCCAGCACATGAATTTGGTTCCCACTCATTCAGCATCAGGCTGCAACAGCATTGGCATATATTCTGAAGCATATAAAATATATGTGAGACCGCAGATGGGAAATCCGTGTTAACTTTCTGTGACAGGTTGGATCACAGAAACCCACTTGAGAGCTGCCAGCTGATGTGCAAAGACTACTTCTGTTTCTATTCTCCCTGCCAGCTCAGTGGTTTCAGCACTCTGTCTTGCTGAAGCCAGACACACCCATCTGCTCCAGCACAGACCCAGAGTCTGAATAACCTGTCTCAAAGCTGCAGGTTTACCTGAGAACAGCTCACAGAAGTCTGCTTGCCCTTAGCACTCAGATGCCCAATTCCCAATGGGGTCTAAACCCAAATAAATCCGTTTTACCCTGTATAAGGCTTATACAGGGTAAACTCATAAATTGTTCGCCCTCTATAACACTGATAGAGAGATATGCACAGCTGTTTGCTCCCCCAGGTATTAATACATACTCTGAGTTAATTAATAAGTAGAAAGTGATTTTATTAAATACAGAAAGTAGGATTTAAGTGATTCCAAGTAGTAACAGACAGAACAAAGTAAGTTACCCAGCAAAATAAAATAAAATGCGCAAATCTATGTCTAATTGCACTAAATATAGATAAGATCCTCACCAGTTCCAAAATGTTCCCTTTTACAGGCTAATCTTCTTTTAGCCTGGGTCCAGCAATCACTCACACCCCCTGTAGTTACTGTCCTTTGTTTCAGTTTCCTTCAAGTATCCTGGGGGGGTGGAGAGGCTTCTTCTTTAGCCAGCTGAAGACAAAATGGAGGGGTCTCCCACGGGTTTAAATAGACTGTCTCTTGTGGGTGGAGACCCCCTCCTCACCCTCTGTAGAATCCAGTCACAAAATGGAGATTCGGAATCACATGGGCAGGTCACATGCCCATGCATGACTCAGGACCTGCAGGTAGCAGCCATTACCCACATGCTGCCTTGAACGTCCTCAGGTAGACTTCTAATGTGGATTGGAGTCTTCCAAGCTCTTTTGTCTGTTAAGTGCCCCCTGACTGAACACCTAATTTGCACATTCCTTTCCCAAGAAGTCATCAAATGTTCTAACTGAGGCCACTTAGAAAGCAAGCAATTATACAGCCAATGTTCATAACTTTGAACATACAAATGGTGCCTGCATACAATTAGGATGAACATAACCAGTAGATCATAACCTTTACATAGATGTGTACCTGGCACAGGCAGCACAAAACATATTCCAGTTATGTCATATTCCCACAAAGCCTTATGGGAGGTACCGTCACACTTTCCTTTAACTTTCCTTTGTGTTGGCATTCCGAGCACTTGTAGAATCATAGAATATCAGGGCTGAAAGGGACCTCAGGAGGTCATCTAGTCCAATCCCCTGCTCAAAGCCGGACCTAATCCCAACTAAATCATCCCAGCCAGGGCTTTGTCAAGCCTGACCTTAAAAACCTCTAAGGAAGGAGATTCCACCACCTCCCTAGGTAACCCATTCCAGTGCTTCACCACCCTCCTAGTGAAAAAGTTTTTCCTAATATCCAACCTAAACGTCCTTGTTTTGTCACTTGGTACCACTGAGAACAGTCTAGATCCATCCTCTTTGGAACCCCCTTTCAGGTAGTTGAAGGCTGCTATCAAATCCCCCCTCATTCTTCTCTTCTGCGTAGACTGCGTAGACCAGGGGTCGGCAACCTTTCAGAAGTGGTGTGCTGAGTCTTCATTTATTCACTCTAATTTAAGGTTTCGCATGCCAGTAATACATTTTAATGCTTTTAGAAGGTCTCTTTCTATAAGTCTATAATATATAACTAAACTATTGTTGTATGTAAAGTAAATAAGGTTTTTAAAATGTTTAAGAAGCTTCATTTAAAATTAAATTAAAATGCAGAGCCCCCCAGACTGGTGGCCAGGACCCGGGCAGTGTGAGTGCCACTGAAAATCAGCTCGTGTGCCGCCTTCGGCACGAGTGCCATAGGTTGCCTACCCCTGGCGTAGACTGTCGGTCCTTCATCAGTTAAGACTGAGCCGATCACAACACGTCTTCCAATCTTCTCTCACTCTGGCCATCCTTTGCCATGTTTGTCCATATCTCCTTGCTAAGAAATCATCCCACCTCTTTGGAGGCCAACCGAGTGGCCGTTTCAGTTCTTGCGAATACCACTCAGATATAGCTGCAGTCCATCTGTTGTCACTGAGTCGGGCCACATGTCCCACCCACTGCATTTTGCTGAGCCTGCTTTCGACAACAACATCTAGGACTCCAGACTGCTGCCTAATTATTTCATTGGGGATGTGATCGCGGAGCGAAATGCCCCAAAATGTTCATTCCATTGCCCTCTGTGTGACAGACAGTTGATGTTCTTCAGTCTTCGTCAGCGACCATGTTTCGCTGCCATATTGCATCGCTGGAAGCACGGTCAAGTTAAAAAGATTTGCACGAGTTGTTTTGCTGATCTTTCCTTGGAGGATGTCCCTGATGTTGTTGAATGCGCACCATCCAGCAGACTAAATACTCTTCTCTTCTACAGACTAAATAATCCCAGTTCCCACAGCCTCGCCTCATAAACCATGTGCTCCAGCCCCCTAATCATTTTTGTTGCCCTCCACTGGACTCTTTCCAATTTTTCCACATCCTTCTTGTACTGTGGGGCCCAAAACTGGACACGGTACTCCAGATGAGGCCTCACCAATGCCGAATAGAGGGGAATGATAACGTCCCTCGATCTCCTGGCAATGCTCCTACTTATACAGCCCAAAATGCTGTTAGCCTTCTTAGCAACAAGGGCACACCATTGACTCATATCCAGCTTGTCGTCCACTGTAACCCCTAGGTCCTTTTCTGCAGAATTGCTGCCTAGCCACTCAGTCCCTAGTCTGTAGCAGTGCATGGGATTCTTCCATCCTAAGTGCAGGACTCTGCACTTGTCCTTGTTGAACCTCATCAGGTTTCTTTTGGCCCTATCCTCTAATTTGTCTAGGTCCCTCTGTATCCTATCCCTACCATCCAGCGTATCTACCACTCCTTCCAGTTTAGTGTCATCTGCAAACTTGCTGAGGGTGCAGTCCACGCATCCTCCAGATCATTAATGAAGATATTGAACAAAACCAGCCCCAGGAATGACCCTTGGGGCATTCCGCTTGATACCGGCTGCCAACTAGACATGGAGCCATTGATCACTACCTGTTGAGACTGATGATATAGCCAGCTTTCTATCCACCTTATAGTTAATTCAGCCAGCCCATACTTCTTTAACTTGCTGGCAAGAATAGTGTAGGATACCGTATCAAAAGCTTTGCTAAAGTCAAGGAATAACACGTCCACTGCTTTTCCCTCATCCACAGAGCCAGTTATCTCATCATAGAAGGCAATTAGGTTCGTCAGGTATGATTTGCCCTTGGTGAATCCATGCTGACTGTTCCTGATCACTTTCCTCTCCTCTAAGTGCTTCAGAATTGATTCCTTGAGGACCTGCTCCATGATTTTTCCAGGGACTGAGGTGAGGCTGACTGGCTTGTAGGTCCCCGGATCCTCCTTCTTCCCCTTTTTAAAGATGGACACTACATTAGCCTTTTTCCAGTCATCCAGGACCTCCCCTGATCGCCATGAGTTTTCAAAGATAATGGCCAATGGCTCTGCAATCACATCCACCAACTCCTTTATCACCCTCGGATGCAGCGCATCCGGCCCCATGGACTTGTGCTTGTCCAGCTTTTCTAAATAGTCCTGAACCATTTCTTTCTCCACAGAGGGCTGCTCACCTCCTCCACATACTGTGCTGCCCAGTGCAGTAGTCTGGGAGCTGACCTTGTTCGTGAAGACAGAGGCAAAAAAAAGGACTAAGTACATTCGCTTTTTCCACATCCTCTGTCATTAGGTTGCCTCCCTCATTCAGTAAGGGGCCCACACTTTCCTTGACCTTCTTCTTGTTGCTAACATACCTGAAGAAACCTTTCTTGTTACTTTTAACATCCCTTGCTAGCTGCAACTGCAAGTGTGATTTGGCCTTCCTGATTTCACTCCTGCATGCCGGAGCAATATTTTTATACTCCTCCCTGGTCATTTGTCCAATCTTCCACTTCTTGTAAGCTTCTTTTTTGTGTTTAAGATCAGCAAGGATTTCACTGTTAAGCCAAGCTGGTCGCCTGCCATATTTACTATTCTTTCTACACATCGGGATGGTTTGTTCCTGCAACCTCAATAAGGATTCTTTAAAATACAGCCAGCTCTCCTGGACTCCTTTCCCCCTCATGTTATTCTCCCAGGGGATCCTGCCCATCAGTTCCCTGAGGGAGTCAAAGTCTGCTTTTCTGAAGTCCAGGGTCCGTATTCTGCTGCTCTCCTTTCTTCCTTGTGTCAGGATCCTGAACTCGACCATCTCATGGTCACTGCCTCCCAGGTTCCCATCCACTTTTGCTTCCCCTACTAATTCTTCCCGGTTTGTGAGCAGCAGGTCTAGAAGAGCTCTGCCCCTAGTTGGTTCCTCCAGCACTTGCACCAGGAAATTGTCCCCTACACTTTCCAAAAACTTCCTCGATTGTCTGTGCACCGCTGTATTGCTCTCCCAGCAGATATCGAGGTGATTGAAGTCCCCCATGAGAACCAGGACCTGTGATCTAGTAACTTCTGTTAGTTGCTGGAAGAAAGCCTTGTCCACCTCATCACCCTGGTCTGGTGGTCTATAGCAGACTCCCACCACGACATCACCCTTGTTGCTCACACTTCTAAACTTAATCCAGAGACACTCAGGTTTTTCTGCAGTTTCATACTGGAGCTCTGAACAGTCATACTGCTCTCTTAGGGTACGTCTACACTACGGGATTACTCCGAATTTACAGAATTCGTTTTTTTGAAACCGATTGTATAAATTCGATTGTACGCGGCCACAGTAAGCGGATTAATTCGGCGGTGCGCGTCCATGTACTAAGACTAGCGTCGAATTCCAGAGCATTGCACTGTGGGTAGCTATCCCATAGCTATCCCATAGTTCCCGCAGTCCCCCCCGCCCATTGGAATTTTGGGTCGAGATCCCAATGCCTGATGGGACAACAAATATTGTCGCGGGCGATTCTGGGAACATCCTCACCCTCCCTCCGTGAAAACAACGGCAGACAACCATTTCGCGCCTTTTTTCCTTGTTGAACTGTGCAGACGCCATACCTCGGCAAGGATGGATCCCGCTCAGCTCAAGTTTGCAGTCATGAACATTGTAAACACCTCGCGCATTATAGTGCAGTTTATGCTGAACCAGGACCAGAAAAGCCAGGCGAGGAGGAGGCGGCTACGGCAGCGCGGCGACGAGAGTGATGCGGACATGGACATGGACACAGAATTGTCTCGCGCCACGGGCCCCGGCGCTTTGGAGATCATGTTGGCAATGGGGCAGCTTCTTGCTGTGGAACGCCGATTCTGGGCCCGGGAAACAAGCACTGACTGGTGGGACCGCATAGTGCTGCAGGTGTGGGACGATTCCCAGTGGCTGCGAAACTTTCGCATGCGTAAGGGCACTTTCCTGGAACTTTGTGACTTGCTTTCCCCTGCCCTGACGCGCCAGAACACCAAGATGAGAGCAGCCCTCACAGTTGAGAAGCGAGTGGCGATAGCCCTGTGGAAGCTTGCAACACCGGACAGCTACCGGTCAGTCGGTAATCAGTTCGGAGTGGGAAAATCTACCGTGGGGGCTGCTGTCATGCAAGTAGCCAAAGCAATCGTTGAGCTGCTGCTAAAAAAGGTAGTGACGCTGGGAGATGTGCAGCTCATTGTGGATGGCTTTGCTGCAATGGGATTCCCTAACTGTGGTGGGGCGATAGATGGAACCCATATCCCGATCTTGGCACCGGAGCACCAGGGCAGCCAGTACATAAACCGCAAGGGGTACTTTTCTATGGTGCTGCAAGCAATGGTGGATCACAAGGGACGTTTCACCAACATCAACGTGGGATGGCCGGGAAGGGTTCATGACGCCCGCGTCTTCAGGAACACTAGTCTGTTTAAACGGCTGCAACAAGGGATTTACTTTCCAGACCGGAAAATTACCATTGGGGATGTTGAGATGCCCATCGTTATCCTTGGGGACCCAGCCTACCCCTTAATGCCGTGGCTCATGAAGCCATACACAGGCAGCCTGGACAGTACTCAGGAGCGGTTCAACTACAGGCTGAGCAAGTGCAGGATGGTGGTAGAGTGTGCCTTTGGACGTTTAAAAGGTCGCTGGCGCTCGTTACTGACTCGCTCGGACCTCAGCCAAACCAACATCCCCATTGCTATTGCAGCTTGCTGTGTGCTCCACAATCTCTGTGAGAGCAAGGGGGAGACCTTTATGGCGGGGTGGGAGGCTGAGGCAAACCGCCTGGCCGCTGATTACGCGCAGCCAGACACCAGGGCGATTAGAAGAGCACACCAGGAAGCGGTGCGCATCAGAGAAGCTCTGAAAACAAGTTTCAGTGCTG
>QXTE01000421.1:517846-531758 GCA_003942145.1 Platysternon megacephalum
GAATCCTCTCCCCATATAGCGATCAGATCCAGTATCTCGCGTGTGGTCCATGCTGGTGCTCGTTTGCGGTTCTCGGACTGCATGGCTACCTGTGCTGTTCAGCTCTGTGTGGTCACCTGTGCTCACCAGGCTGGGCTAACAGGAAATGAAATTCAAAAGTTCGCGGGGCTTTTCCTGTCCAACTGCCCAGAGCATCCGAGTTTAGATTGCTGTCCAGAGCGGTCACAATGGTGCACTGTGGGATACCTCCCGGAGGCCAATACCTTCGAATTCCGTCCACACTAACCCTAATTCGAAACGGCAATGTCGATTTCAGCGCTACTCCCCTCGTCGGAGAGGAGTACAGAAACCGATTTTAAGAGCACTTTAAATCGAATTAAATGGCCTCGTTGTGTGGACGGGTACAAGGTTAGTTCGCTATAACGCTGCTAAATTCAAACTAAAATCGTAGTGTAGACCAGGCCTTACATACAATGCAACTCCCACACCTTTTCTGCCCTGCCTGTCCTTCCTGAACAGTTTATATCCATCCGTGACAGTAATCCTGTCATGTGATTTATCCCACCAAGTCTCTGTTATTCCAATCACATAATTCCTTGACTGTGCCGGGACTTCCAGTTCTCCCTGCTTGTTTCCCAGGCTTCTTGCATTTTGTATAGGCACTTAAGATAACTTGCTGATCGTCCTGCTTTCTCAGTCTGAGACAGGAGTCCTCCCCTCTTGCGCTCTCCTGCTCGTGCTTCCTCCCGGTATCCCACTTCCCCACTTACCTCAGGGCTTTGGTCTCCTTCCGCCGGTGAACCTAGTTTAAAGCCCTCCTCACTGGGTTAGCCAGCCTGCTTGCAAAGATGCTCTTCCCTCTCTTCGTTAGGTGGAGCCCATCTCTGCCTAGCAAGCCTTCTTCTTGGAACACCATCCCATGGTCAAAGAATCCAAAGCCTTCTCTCCGACACCACCTGCGTAGCCATTCGTTGACTTCCACGATTCGACGGTCTCTACCTGCCTGGTGGTTCACAGCTGGGTCTTGGTGATGAAACAGCCCTGAGCTGACATGGCAGAAGGGGTGGGTTATGGGACCAGCTGATGCCCCTTCTGGACACTTTGGTGGCCTGGGAGCAGGTACCTGATATGGTAGATCCTGGAACTTTTCCCAGGAGTAAAAATTATTTGGTTTGACATATTGCAATGCAGGGTGTGGCAGTGAGCTGTGAAGCCTCCTTGGGTTGACAAGGTTAGGAGGTATATGAACAGGGAGACATCCTGGCATAGGTGGCATGGGGGGTTGGTAATTTCTCATCCAGACATCCAGACAGGGCAAGAATTATGCAGGAAGCATGAGGTCCAGCTGTCAGATTTGGGAGCTGATCCCTTTTTGGCTGATATTAAAGAAGACACCATAGATGTCTGGGAACCTGGCTAGGTATGGGGGGGAGATAGCCAAGCTAACTGCTGACACCTCCTTGTGGTGGACACCCAGTGCAGTTACTCCATAGGGAATGGATATGGTTGTTAGAGGGCTTTCCCTTCACCCTCCCACTTCCCTGGTTCTTGCCACGCAGGCAGCAAGCAGCAAAAGACCAGAAGTCTGAAGCGCAGACAATGCGATGTTTATTGGGGTTAGTTTCCAAGCAAGCATATTCCGAAGCCTTTCACACCAGTTGGGCTTATCTCTATATGCCGATAGAGACTGTTCCCCAATGTTCCCTTCCCAGCTCTGACACCGCAGAGCATTTACCCCATGTCCCCCTTCCCAGCTCTGATGCCGCAGAGCCTTGCCTGTGTCCCTGTTCCCTATTCCCTGCCCATTCCCCCCTTAACAAGCATGATTCCAATTTCCCTTCCTACTTACTGTTTGACCCATTTATATAGTAATATTCTCAGCTATACCTTAACCAATCATTTTATTGAAATCCATCTAACCAATTCTAACATATTGTAACATAATTCTCTAACCAATTATATCCCACTACCCTAATTAACTTACACCTAGCAAAATTAATTATACAGCAGACAGAAACAATTAGAGAATCAGACAGATTAACAATAGAAAAGTGGGGGCCATAAAGATAAAACATACAGAAATGAGGGTTTCACAACCACAACCATTGATAAGTGATTTCTTGCCAGTCAGGATGCTATCAAACTAAGTTTTCTTTAACCATCTTTCTCTGGTGGTGATGGGCACTATCAGGACAGGATTGTAATCCTAACAGCCCAATACCACCTTATTTCAATGTGACTGGTTTGGGATGTGAGGATGTGACCTTACGCTTCCCAGCTTATGACTGCCCCTGCTGCTTAGCCAAAGGCCTTAGCCTAAGAACAAGGCCTCAGACTATCCTAGTGAGAGAAGGCCCATAGACAGGAAGACTTGTGATTTTGATTTTTTGTTTTTATACCCCTGTAACTAGCTAAGTGATAAAAACACACCTAAATTCTTAAAGTATAGGCCTTTACAGGCAGGCCTGAATATCTATATTTTAACAATGGTGATCAGATCAAATGGGCTGGAATAGGACTTAAAGGAGGCATTTTTCAAAGGAGCAGAAACAGCGGGGTTTAGGGCTTCAATAACTGGTATGGAATCCCCTTCCTTTATAGCCCCCCTTAACCTTCATGGGGGGGGGGTAGGGAAGTGCCAGAAGCAGGTTGGCTGGGGACCAAGGTGGGTAAAGGGGATAACTGCCAGCAGCCCCCTGGGTATATGTAAATGTTTATGGAATTACCTGCACTCTACAATTTTATCTGCTGGGTGCTCCCAGACATTTAGGAATAAAGTTGCGGCCTAATTAAACCACATCCAGTAGCTCGTGTCTAGCTCTGTGTTAAAAAGTGTTATAGGACCAGTAAATGTTGAAAGCAGGTCATTTGGGGGAACTAAATCGCTGCCCCCCTTGACCAAATGACCCTAAAGACACAATGCAAACTCTACCCCAGCCCCTGGTGTGTCATAGCCATTGTCATAGTCTACTGATACAAGTGCATTTTGAATATTAAAGGCAGATCATACTGGGGGGCTGTATCTCTGCAACCTCTTGACCAAAAATAACCCTAAATTTGCCCAACTAACCCCAGCCCAGTCCCTCTACTGGAATATCAGTTCTCAGGCTAATCTCACCGTGCATATGGATTGTTGAGCAATTTGAAAAGATCATCTTCAAACTAACGAACCGGAATATCAAACAGCAAATGGGAGTTTTATGAGGGAGTTCTCCAGGTGAAGGAGGAGCGACTACATGATCTTTGGGGGTGGGGATGGGTTTGTCTTTTAGTTTGTTTGTACTTGCTGCCTGCCGTGTGCCTGCTTGCCTGAAGTTTATAGTTTAGTCTGTTTGGGGGGCCAAGTGCTGAGCCAAGCGACCTGCCAGGCTGGGCTGAGAGCTTCTTAACAAGTCTCTAGCCTGCCATCCTTTGATCCCTCATTCCTTTAGGATCTGTTAACCAGGAGAGGGGGGCTACTCAGGGAGAACAGGGACTTAAAAGGCCAGCTCCTAAGCGACTGGAGGAGCTACTGAACAGGCGCAGCAAACGGGAGTTTTACAAGGGAGTGTGAGAGCCAGAAACACCCAAAATTCTCTAAACTTAGGCCAATAAACACCCCTCCCCAAAACAAAATAGAACAAAAAGGATTCAAGTGTAAAAGGAATGCTGGCAGAAGTCCAGAGTCCGAGTGGGGGCTGTCCACTTGATTGCAATGAATGCAGCATGTATGATTACCTGCCTTGTGGCCAGGTGGCGTATATAAGACACTCAGCACTGAGACCGGGTACAGGCGCTTGATGCCAGAGAGGCTGAACTGGAGAAACTAAGTGAGACAGAGAGGTACATAGATGAGAATTTCCAGGACACGGCAGAGCAGTCCCATAACTAGGCTGACAGCATCGTGCTGTTGAAGAGAATGAAAGTCTCAGGGAAGAATATCAAACTGGAGCAAAAAGAAACAATCTCATGAGTGGGATCCTCCTTCCAGATGTCATGGTATCTTCTCTCCCTGAGGCTAACACTCTGGGGGAGGGAACCTTAGTTATTAGGAAGAGAAAGGTAATAGTATTAGAAATACAGAGAGCTCAGTTGGTGAGGCCTGGGAGAACTGCATGGTGAATTGCCCGCCAGGTGCAAAGGTTGTGGATCTCTCAAGCCATCTAGACAGACTTATGTGCAGTGCTGAGGAGGAGCCAGTGGTCGGGGTACATGTAGGTACCAATGACATAGGAAAAGATAGGACAGCAGTCCTGGAGGCCAAATTTAAGCTGCTTTGAAAGAGATTAAAGTCCAGGACCTCCATGGTAGCATACTCTGAAATGCTTCCAGTTCCACACACAGGGCCAGGTAGACAGGCAGAACTGCAGGGTCTCAATGCATGGATCAGAGGGTGGAGGGAGGAGGATTTTAGATTTGTTAGGAACTGGGGAACCTTTTGGGAAAGGAGAAGCCTATACAGGAAGGATGGGCTCCACCTAAACCAAAATGGAACCAGATTGCTGGCACATAACATTTAAAGGGTCATAGAGGAGTTTTTAAACTAAGGGCTGGGAGAAAGCTGACAGTTGCAGAGGAGCATGCGATATGGGCAGAGACATCCTGTAGGGGAGGATCTATTAACTGAGGTTCTCTATATCCTAGTAAAGAGGAGAGGCTAGAAGTTGATAAAGCACAGGAAGGAACTGAGGAGAAACAGTCAAATGAAAAAGAGTCCCATTCAATTACATCACATGAAGGCAGACAACTAAATATTGACAAATTTTATAAGTGCTTGTATATGAATGCTAGAAGTCTAAATAATATGGGTGAACTTGAGTGCCTGGTGTTAAATGAGGATATTGATATAACAGGCATCACAGAAACTAGGTGGAATGATGATAATCAATGGGACACAGTAATACCAGGGTACAAAATATAGAGGATTGACAGAGTAGGTCGTGCTGGTGGGGGAGTAGCACTATATGTGAAAGAAAGCATAGAGTCAAATATAATAAAAATCTTAAATGAATCAAAGTGCACCACAGAATCTCTAAGGATAGAAATTCCATGCTTGAATAATAAGAGTATAGGAGTAGGAATATATTATTGACCACCTGGCCAGGGAGATTAGAGAAGTTATACAAATAGAAAACTCAATAATAATAATGGGGGATTTCAACTCTCCCCATATTGACTGGGTGCATGTCACCTCAGGATGGGATGCAGAGATAACATTTCTTGACTCCATTAATGACTGCTTCATGGAGCGGCTAGTTGTGAAACCCACAGGGGAGAGGCAAGTCTTGATTTAGTTCTAAGTGGAGCACAGGATCTGGTCCAAGATGTGAATATAGCTGAGCCGCTTGATAATAGTGACCATAATGTAATTAAATTTAACATCGGGGGGGGGGGGGGGGGGAAGGGCAAGGAAGCCCATCACAGTAGCATATAACTTCAAGAAAGGGAACTACACAAAAATGAGGAAGCTAGTTAAAGGGAAATTAAAAAGAACACTCACAAGAGTGAAATGCCAAAAAGCTGCATGGAAATTTTAAAATCCCATAATAGAGGCTCAAATTACATATATACCCCAAATTAAAATAATAGTAAAAGGACCCAAAAAATTCTGCCATGGCTAAAGAACAGAGTAAAAGTGGTGATTAGAGGCAAAAAGGCATCCTTTAAAAATTGAAAGTCAGATCCTATTGAGGAAAACAGAAGGGAGCCTAACTCTGGCAAGTCAAGTGGAAAAGTATAATTAGGCAGGCCAAAAAAGAATCTGAAGAGCAACTAGCAAAAGACACAAAAACTAACAGCCATTTTTTTAAGTACATCAGAAGTAGGAACCCTGCCAAACAATGAGTGGGGCCACTGGACGATCGACATCCTAAAGCAGCACTCAAGGAAGAGAACACATTACGGAGAAGCCACGTGAATTCTCTGCATCGGTCTTCAATGCAGAGGATGTGAGGGAGATTCCCACATCTGAGCCATTTTTTTAGCTGACACATTTTAGGGACTGTTGCAGATTGAGGTGTCAATAGAGGAGGTTTTGGAACAAATTAATAAATTAAACAGTAATAAGTTACTAGGACCACATGGTATCCACTCCAGAGTTTTGAAGGAACACAAATATGAAATTGCAGAACTACTAACTGTGGTATGTAATCTATTGCTTGTATCAGCCTCTGTACCAAATGACTGGAGCATAGCTAATATAACACCCATTTTTTTAAAGGAATCTATTAGAATTTTTTTAGGGGGTCAACAAACATTTAAAAATGTGATCCAGTGGATATAGTGTACTTGGACTTTCAGAAAGCTTTGGCAAAGTCTCTCACCAAAGGCTCTTAAGCAAAGTAATCAGTCATGGGATAAGAGGGATCATGGATCAGTAATTGGTTACAAGACAGGAAACAAAGGGTAGGAATAAATAGTCAGTTTTCAGAATGGAGGGAGGTAAATAGTGGTGTCCCGCAGGGGTCTGTAGTGGGACCAGTGCTGTTCAACATAATCATAAATGATCTGGAAAAAAGGGGTAAACAGTGAGGTGGCAACGTTTGCAGACAATACAAAATTACTCAATATAGTTACAGAGCTATCTCCCAAAACTGGGTCACTGAGCAACAAAAATGGCAGATGAAATTTAGTGTTAGTAAATGCAAAGTAATGCAAGTTGTAAAACATAATCCCAACTGTACGTACAAAAGGATGGGATCTAAATTAGCTGTTACCACTCAAGAAAGAGATCTTGGAGTTATCATGAAAACATCTGTCCAGTGTGCAGTGGCAATCAAAAAAGCTAACAATGTTGGGAACCATAAGGAAAGGGATAGATAATAATCCTAATACCACTATATAAATCCCTGGTACGCCCACACCTTGAATACTGCCTGTAGTTCTGGTTACCCCATATCAAAAAAGATATATTAGAATTGGAAGAGTTAAAGAGGGGGCAACAAAATTGATTAGGAGGATGGAACAGCTTCCATATGAGGAGAGATTAAAAAGACTGAGACTTCTCAATTTAGTAAAGAGATGACTAAAAAGGGATTTGATCGAGGTCTATAAAATCATGAATGGTGTGGAGAAAATGAATAAGGAAGTGTTATTTATCCCTTCACATAACACGAGAATCAGAGGTCACCCAACAAAATTAATACGCAGCTGATTTAAAACATAAAAATGAAGTACTTTTTCATGCAATGCACAGTAACCTGTGCCAGGGGATGCAGTAAAGGCTAAAAGCATAACTGTGTTAAAAAACACTAGATAAGATCATGGAGGATAGGCCCATCAATGGCCATTAGTCAAGATGGTCAGGGATGCAACCCCATGCTCTAGGTGTCCCTATGCCTTGGATTGCCAGATTCTGGGACTGGATGATTACCCTATTCTGCTTATACCCTCTGGAGGATATGACACTGGCCATTTCTGGAAGACAGGTACTGGGCTAGATGGACCATTGGTTTCACCCAGTATGTCTATTCTTATGTTCATACCGGGGGTCCCATGGTTACTCCAGTTTACAGGGGATGGCCAGACCAGCTTCCCAGTTTTCTAGGAAGGCTGCAATCCACAATTAACATATGCAGACTTCCTGAGTACCAGAAGGTGGGGATCCCATTTGGCCAGCTGTGGGGAACTGCCCTAGTGAAGGTGCAGACCTGGCCCAATGACCACTTAAAATATTTTTTAGTGACTGGATCAGATATATGTGCCACCCCCCCCCCCTCGCCCCTGCCAATGAACAGATGAAAGTGTTCTTTGCTCTGGTCTAAAAACCTACTGAGACACTCAGAGACTTTGCCAGTAGCCTTCAAGTGATGCTCCGCTCCATCCAAAAGTTAAGAGCCGCCCAGGACATAGAACATGTCCTGTCCCACGGGACCTACTGGCCAAGTTGTCCATATACATGGAGGAGCTGAACACGCAGATAGAGATGCAGCAAGAGACTGTCCAATGGCCTATCCAATGACCTGAGGAAAGTGCAATTCAAGGGGGAAGGCCAGGGTAGAGGGCCAATGATCAGTTCGACCTGGTTGACCAACACACCTACTGGGAATGTGGGGAAGCTCGCCACATTGCAAGGAGGTGCTCCCAATAGAGGGCAGGTTTAAACAAGAGGTCTTCCAGGCATGGGACTGAATCCCCAAGGGACAACCATTGGATCCAACGCTCAACTGGAAATGATCCAGGTTCATCAGCAAGTGCCCGATTGTTCCCATCATCCTCAACAGTGTCTGGATGGATGCCCTGCTGGTCACCAGTTTCCAGGTGACTACTATCCAGAAAAGGACACTTCTCCAGCACTGGCAGCCACAGGACTTATTGAACCCTCCCAACAACTGGATCCACCTAGCTTCTGGGAACTGGATCAGCATCCCTTATACAGGGTAAGTGCTTGCAGATGTACAGATGGACTCGAAGCTACTTTGCCAACCGAGGATCATTGTAAGTGACACTGATAACCGTGCCCTGCCCCTGTTGTTCTAGGCATGAACCTGCTCCAGCACTGCTGGAAGCACTGCAGGCTCATGAACCTCGGCTACTCCCTCAGGGAAGAGGGTGTGGCAGACACCATTAGACAAATACGGATGTACTAGCACTTTGCCAACACGCATGGCAAAGTGCAAGATCCTGCATTTAGGGACTAACAACAAAAATTTTTGCTGTATGCTGGGGAATTATAAATTGGAAGTGACCGAAGAGGAGAAAGATCTGGGTGTCAGGGCCGGCGCAAACCATTAGGCGACCTAGGCGGTCGCCTAGGATGCTGCTATTTTGGGGGCGCCTGCGCCCCAGCCGCCCATTGAAATTTGGGGATGGGACCTTCCGCCGCCGCTGTTGGGGGCGGCATTTCGGGGGCGGGACCTTCTGCCGCCTAGGGCGCCGGAAGAGCTGGCACTGCTACTGCTGGGTGTATTGGTTGATCTTAGGTTGACTAAGAGCTGCCAATGTGAAGCAGCCGTGAAAAAGGCTAATGCAGTCCTAGGATGCATCAGACGAGGTATTTCCAGTAGAGACAGAGAAGTGTTATTACCACTATGCTAGGCACTGGTGAGACCTCATCTGGAATATTGTGTGCAGTTCTGATCTTCCATGTAGAAGAAAGATTAATTGAAACTGGAACAGGTGCAGAGATGGGCTACTAGGATGATCTGAGGAATGGAAAACCCACCTTCTGAGAGGAGACTGAAAGAGCTTGGCTTGTTTAGCCTAACCAAATGAAGGCTGAGGGGAGATATAATTGCTCTCTATAAATACATCAGAGGGATAAATACATGGGAGGGAGAGGAGTTATTTAAGTTAAGCACCGATGTGGACACAAGAACAAACTGATATAATCTGGCCATCAACAAGTTTAGGCTTGAAATTAGGGAAGCGTTCTAAACATCAGAGGAATGAAGTTCTGGAGCAGCCTTCCACGGGGAGCAGTGGGGGTAAAAAACCTAACTTGCTTCAAGACTGAGCTTGATAAGTTTATGGAGGGGAGGGGATGGGATGGTGGGACTGCCTACAATGGCATGTGACCCATCAATGACTGCTAGTAGCAAAAATCCCTGATAACTGGAGATGAGACACTAGATGGGAAGGGCTCTGAGTTACTACAGAGAATTGTTTCCCAGGTGTCTGGCTGGAGGGTCTTGACACATGCTCAGGGTATAACTGATCGCCATATTTGGGGTCGGGAAGGAATTTTCCCTCAGATCAGATTGGCATAGACCCTGTGGGGGTTTCGCCTTCTTCTGCAGTATGTGGCATGGGTCATCTGGAGGTTTAAACTAGTGTAAATGGTGGATTCTCTGTAACTTGAAACCTGTAAATTATGATTTGAGGATTTTAGTAACTCAGCCAAAGGTTAGGGGTCTATCACAGGAGTGGGTAGGTGAGGTTCTGTGGCCTGCAATGATGGTCCCTTCTGATTTGACAATCCCTTCTGAACTGACTGGTTCACAGTCATGATGGAAGGACATAACAAGTGGGGTCCCGCAAGGGATCAGTTCTTGGTCCTGTTCTGTTCAATAGCTTCATCAATGATTTAGACAATAGCATAGCGAGGACACTTATAAAGTTTGCAGATGATACCAAGCTGGGAGGGGTGGCAAGTGCTTTGGAGGATAGGATTAAAATTCAAAATGATCTGGACAAACTGGAGAAATGGTCTGAAGTAAATAGGATGCAATTCAATAAGGACAAATGCAAAGTACTCCATTTAGGAAGGAATGATCAGTTGTGCACATACAAAATGGGAAATGACTGCCTAGGAAGGAGTACTGCAGAAAGGGATCTGGGGGTCATAGTGGTGGGTCACAAGCTAAATATGAGTCAACAGTGTAACACTGTTGCAAAAAAAGCAAACATAATTCTGGGATGTATTAGCGGGAGTGTTGTAAGCAAGACATGAGAAGTAAATCTGCTCTACTCTGCGCTGATTAGGCCTCAACTGGAGTATTGTATCCAGTTCTGGGCACCACATTTCAGGAAGGATATGGACAAATTGGAGAGAGTCCAGAGAAGAGCAACAAAAATGATTAAAGGTCCAAAAATGACCTATGAGGGAAGATTGAAAAAATTGGGTTTGTTTAGTCTGGAAAAGAGAAAACTGAGAGAGGACATGATAACAGTTTTCAAGTACATAAAAGGTTGTTATAAGGAGGAGGCAGAGAAATTGTTTTTCTTAACCTCTGAGGCCAGGACAAGAAGCAATGGGCTTGAATTGCAGCAAGGGAGATTTAGGTTGGACATTAGGAAAAACTTCCTAACTGTCAGGATGATTAAGCACTGGAATAAATTGCCTAGGGAGGTTGTGGAATCTCCATCATTGAAGGTTTTTAAGAGCATGTTAGAGAAATGCCTGTCAGGAATGGTCTAGATAATACTTAGTGCTGCCATGAGTGCAGGGGACTGGACTAGATGACCTCTCGAGGTCCCTTCCAGTCCTATGATTCTAAAACCTATGAGTCTATGGCAAGATGGGCCAGGCTAAGATCTGGGACACCCACCCTCTGTGAATAGGACCGAACACTGAGACCATCCTCCTGTGTAAGACAAAGACTGGCATAAGGGGCAAGGATTATCTCCCAGATGGAGCCATACCCCAATACCCATGGAAACCCAATCATGGTGGCCCACAGCTTGGTCACTGTCAGGAAAGTGGTGCTACCTGGGAGAGCCATGTACGACATCCCTCAGCCCATAAGGTTGGACTGCAATCAGATTGCCCTGCAGAGCAGCATTAGCGAAGACTCGGGAGAGGCCTGGCTGCAGGAAATAGACATGAGCACTGTGCAGATTACCACAGCACCGAAGGAATGTCTGACCCAGCTGGTTCAGAAACACTCTGCCACCTTCTCCAATCACCTGGCTGACTTCGTATGTGTGACCCACCCAGATCCTGAAGGCACCGGAGCAAGAGGAAAAACAGCCTTCATCGCATCCATGGGACTCTGTGAATGCACATGCATGCTGTTCAGCATCTGCAATGCTCCAGGGATGTTCCAGAGGCTGGTGGAGAATAATCTGCGCAGTGAGAATGTTGAGACATTCCTTCTGTACCTGGATGACATGATTGTCTACTGAAAGACCTACAGGGAACACCTGAAACACCAGGACATGGTGTTCTCCCAACTAACCTAAAATGTACTGAAGAGCAAATCCCCGAAGAACCACTTGCTGAAGGAAAAATTGGTGTTCGCTGGCCATAGTTTGACAGCAAAGAGGATATCCCCTGAGCTGGAGAAGGCACAGGTTGTTGAGACTTGGCCGAAGCCCACAATGGTACAGGATGGCCAGAGGTACCTGGGGTTTGTTGGATACTATGGACGTTTCATAAAAGACTTTTCTAAGTTAGTGGGATGCTTACATGCCCTGTGATGATGGCTCTCCAAGGGGAGGGCTGTACACAGGGTCCTCTGAATTGAGATGCAGGCTGCTGAAGGGCCTCTGAATGCTTGAAGTCTGCCATGGTGAAGACACCGATACTGGCCTACCTGCACTACACCCTCCCATTCAAACTATATACAGATGCCAGTAACCAGGGGTGGGGGCCTGTACTCTCCCAGGAACAGGACAGGCATGAGAGGGTGATCGCATGTGCCAGCCGGGGATTGAGACAGTCTGTACAGAACGATGAACATTACAGCTCCTTCAAACTACAATTCCTGGTTCTGGTCTGGCCAATCAGTGAGAACTTTCAGGGCTGCCTGGCAGCCACCTCTCACAGTATACATAGACAACAACCCCCTCACACACATCAGCTCTGCCAAGCTGGGAGCACTAGGACAACGCAGGGCATCAAGACTGGCCAGCTACAACTTCTCTGTGGAATTGAGGTCTGGCTGGAACAACACCAGTGCAGATGCTCTATTGAGGCTGCTGACATTGCTGGAACCAGAAGCATCGGTCAACCGTGGGGACTTAGAAATGTTACCATTTGTGCCAGTCCCCACTGAAGTGGTTTATGCATGCTGCCATGCAGCTGTCATCACCCCTGATGCTCATGAGGAACCCCTGGAAGAGTTTGAAAAGGGTGAGGATGTCTGGGTCCAGATCCCAGGCTGCAGCCCTGCTATTTGGAGAGTATTAGAGATTATCCAGAAGGGAACTTGGCTTTCTGCCACCAACTGCAGTGCTCTGCCCCCAGAAGAAACCCAACTGCTGCAGCAGCAGGCCTATCTATGTGAAGAAGAGGGCAGACTGTATGCAAGACCCAAGATCCTGGGACTAGCAAAGATATTACTCAGATGGTGCTGCCCCAGACAGCACCCAAGATGTCCAAGCCTATCAATGTGCTTTGGGCAATTTGGCCCCCAAATCACTGAGACAAATGTATGCAGGAGGTTCTACTCGGAGGGGAAGGCCTGAGCCATGCAGGAGTAGTGTGACAATAGGGTCTGGGGCTCTGTGAGATTGCCAGTCACCAGGTCCAGGGCTCCATGGGACTGTCACTTGCCAGGTCTGGGATTCCATGGGATTGGCATTAACATGACACTCCAGTGGGCCCCTGAATGCTGGCACCTGTCCACTTTGTCACAGGTGAACCAGAAGATCTTTCTCCTGTTTGTTAATGCATCCTCATAGATACTGCTGTTTGGTGATGTGATGTAACTGCTTGTGACAGTGTTGTAAGTGATGATGTCACATGAGATGTACAGTGAGTGACAATAACTGCTTTAACGTGGTGTTCATAGAATCATAGAACTTAAGATCAGAAGGGACCATTATGATCATCTAGTCTGACCTCCTGCATGATGCAGGCCACAAGAGTTGACCCACCCACTCCTGAAATAACTCTCACCCTTGACTGAGCTGTTGAAGTCCCCAAATCATGACTTCAAGCAGCAGATAATCCTCTAGCAAGCGACCCCTGCCCCATGCTGCGGAGGAAGGCGAAAAACCTCCAGGGCCTCTGCCAATCTACCCTGGAGGAAAATTCCTTCCCGACCCCAAATATGGCGATCAGCTGAACCCCGAGCATGCAGGCAAGATTCTCCCTCCAGACACTCAGGAAAAAGACTTTCAATATCCCAACATTTACCATCGGTACTAACTACCAGCGGTGGCACATTATTGACCTATTGTGTAAATCAAGTTATCCTATCAAACCATTCCCTCCATAAACTTATCAAGCTTAGGGGGAGGGATAGCTCAGTGGTTTGAGCATTGGCCTGCTAAACCCAGGGTTGTGAGTTCAATCCTTGAGGGGGCCACTTAGGGATCTAGGGCAAAATTGGTCCTGCTAGTGAAGGCAGGGGGTTGGACTCGATGACCCTTCGGGGTCCCTTCCAGTTCTATGAGATAGGTATATCTCCATATTAAGCTTAATTTTAAAGCCGGAGAGGTCTTTCGCCCCCACTATTTCCCTCGGTAGGCCGTTCCAGTATTTCACTCCTCTGACGGTTAGAAACCTTCGCCTAATTTCAAGCCTAAACTTCCCAACTGCCAATTT
>QXTE01000421.1:532244-583624 GCA_003942145.1 Platysternon megacephalum
TACTCTCTCCTTCAATATTTTTTCCATGACTTTGCACACTACAGATGTTAAACTAACAGGCCTGTAGTTACCCGGGTCACTTTTTTTCCCCTTCTTGAATATAGGAACTACATTAGCTAATCTCCAGTCAAACGGTACAACTCCCGAGTTTAGGGATTCATTAAAAATTATCGCTAACGGGCTTGCAATTTCACTCGCCAATTCTTTTAATATTCTAGGATGAAGGTCATCCGGGCCGCCCGATTTACTGCCGTTAAGCTGTTCAAGTTTGGCTCGTACCTCGGATACTGTAATGTCTACCCCCCCCCTTCATTCCCATCAGTCACGCCGCCACTATTCCCAAGCCCTTCATTAGCCTCATTAAATACCGAGGCAAAATATTGGTTTAGATATTGTGCCATGCCTAGATGATCCTTAATCTCCACTCCGTCTCCATTCTTAAGCGGTCCCACTTCTTCTTTCTTGGATTTCTTCCTATTTATATGGCTAAAAAACCTTTTACTATTATTTTTAATTCCCTTCGCAAGATCTATCTCCACCCGGCTTTTGGCCTTTCTAACCGCATCCCTACACCCTCTGACCTCAATAAGGTAGGTTTCTTTGCTGATCCCTCCCATCTTCCACTGCTTGTATGCCTTCTGTTTTTTCTTAATCACCCCTCTGAGACGCTTGCTCATCCAGTCCGGTCTAAAACTGCTACCTACAACCCTTTTTCCCTTTCTCAGGATACAGGCCTCCGACAGTTCCTGCAACCTCAACCTGAAATAATCCCACGCCTCTTCCGCCTTTAGATCTCTAAATACGTTTGTCCAATCCACTTTCTTAACTAGCTGCCTTAATTTAGTAAAGTTAGCCCTCTTGAAATCATAAATCTTAGTCTCAGATGCATTTTTGTTTATCCTTCCATTTAGTTTGAACCGAATTAGCTCATGATCACTCAAGCCAAGGTTGTCCCCTACCACCATTTCCTCAACGAGGTCCTCACTACTCACCAAAACCAAATCTAAAATGGCATCCCCCCTCGTCGGTTCAGCCACTACTTGATGAAGGAATTCATCAGCTATCACGTCTAGGAAAAGCTGAGCCTACAACTTAAAGAAGTGCCTACTGTTGCCACAAGGAATATTTCAGATGCCTAGAACTGAACGAGTCTGTCCTATTGGGGTAAGGGATGTCTGAGAGCTTACCTGCATAGTTGCCTTGAGATCAGCAGAGCTAGTTGTGTAAGTGCTCACCAGCAGGAGGGAGGATTGCACAACATGATCCTCAGTTTGTTGCTCTGAGCTTGTGGCCACACTCTGGATGTCACCAGTTTCACCCTTCCCACTGTTTGCTCTGTCAGTTTCCCCAGGTTTTGTGGGTCTTTCATACAGCAACATGAAAGGGAGAGAACCCCCTTTTTAATGCCAGGAAAACATGTGTGTAAAATGACAATGTTTGACTGGAGAATTTTGGGGCAGGGCCTTGATCTCAAATGATTTTTCATTTTGTGTGTGTGTGTGTGTGTTTTGACTAGATTTCAAATCAACCATGTCCTTTTAAGTCCAGCCAATGCTAGTTAATTGCCATCATCAGGCTCTTTTAGCCTATGTTTTTTGGGGCAAGGACTGTCTATCTCTGTCTCGAGAAGCAGGGAGCACATTGATGGCTCTGAATAAGAATAACCATGAACAATCTGTAAGGAGATCGGCACCCAGAGGTAAACAAGTGACCTCTGCTGGTTGCTTCACAAATTAGCATCAACCATGTCCTGAAGTGGAGCTTCTTTCCTGTTCTCAGCAGGGTGGAAGTAGGCAGCTCAGTCAATGGGAGACCAGTGAACTGGAAAGGAGAAAGGGGGGAAAGAGGCAGAGGGGACAAGACAGAATTGGACAGGCAGGGAGGTATCTAGTCAGTAGCGGCGCCAGCTTTGCTGGCGCCCTAGGCGGCGGAAGGTCCCGCCCCCGAACTCCCGCCCCCAACAGCGGCGGCGGAAGGTCCCGCCCCCAAATTTTTACGGGCGGCGGGGGCGCAGGCGCCCCCAAAATAGCAGCGCCCTAGGCGACCGCCTAGGTCGCCTAATGGAAGCGCCGGCCCTGTATCTAGTGAAAAGCATGCAATAACCATCCAGGCTCCTTCCCCTGGTACAACTGCAGCCTCTCTTCCTTTGATACTGAAAGGCCGAATATCCACTACAGATAATTTGTTCAAATATCCATCAGCTTGTAAGAATCTAAGAATTTTCCCTGTAAGCAGACCAGGCTCCAAGGCGCTATTCCAAATACCTTTCATTCTGGTTGCAGTGTGTGAGCCCTATATCTCCCTTCCTGTCAGAGCAGTAGAAATTGATTCTGGTTTAGATTTATAACAGCAAACAGCACAGAATCTGCAAAAGGAGAGTGCACTTTCCCTCTCTCTTCTCTCCAAAAGGAGCCTTTTGCTGCCCTCCTCTGTCCAAGAGGAATGGGGGAGTGGCTAACAGGCAGCTTCCAGAGATGCAGGCCAGGTTCATGCATTCATGTCTCTGGGTGAAGAAAGAAAATTCCACTGCAGTGCTGGTTCACAATGAAAGCAGCATCCTCTGTGATGTCTCTAAAAGCAGCAATAATGACGCACAACAGGCAGCAGAGCTGGACAGGGTGTTTATCTGCAGCTTTGGCATGTGTCCCTCTTCTGAGCCCCCAAGTTAGAGTGAGCACTTCAGAGCTGGGACCGATGTGGGCCCTGGAACTGCCAGGTGCCTTTGAGTACCTCTGCAATACAAACAGGCCTGCTGGATCCTGGAGGTGGATGCGCCTTTCAAATCCTCCTTTCAGCTAAAAATTCAGCCTTCACTTGGTCAAATCACTCGCTGGGATACGGCACCTCCTGAGCCAGGGAACACTACCCTAGAAAACAGACAAAAAACTGCTCTGCACTGATAAAAAAGAATGAGGCTGAAAACCAAACTGTCTGGAGCATCATGCTAATTTAACAAAAGCCCAGATGAGGAATTTATCCAGGAGGCTTCATCTTAAGGATGGAAGTCAGAACTGCCTGGACCTCCCACTCCATGATCTTTAGGGACAGACCCAGATGGATCCCTGCTGCCTTGGCCCTGGATCCTAATCTGACCTGAGTCACAACCCAATTTCTCATGCGATGATCCCCCCCAAACTGCAGCAGCAGTCAGGGAAGCAATCCAGACTGTATTGTCACAGATCTGTGGAAGGGGATTCCCACCATTTCGCAGCTTTCGGCAGCCAAGGAAGCTGATATTCTAGCACCTGAGAAACACGGCAAATTTTGTGAAATTGCAACTAGCAGAAAAATTTAATTTATTTTTGTAACAAAATGGTGTTTTTTCTCAGCGAATGATGGTTTCTGCCTGCAGCTATGGCAACAGCAGTGCCAGGAGGGGACGCTGTAATGGTCCCACAGCAATAAAATGTGTTGCCAGTTTTGCTGAGAGTGAGAACTTTCTGAGCCAGTTTGAGAGGACTTGGAAAGCTCAGATGGTCCACTCATTGCAAATGCAGAAGTTTGCTTCACCTCACACACCAGAAACTATGATTCAAAGCATCAATTAATAGACTTTAAATCCAGGAGGGGCCATGAGATTTAATCTGACTGTCTGTGTATCACACTCCACAGAATTCCACTCAGGCACCCTGTATTGAGCCCAATAACTTGTGTTTGGCTAAAGCATCTTCCAGAAAGGCTTCCCGTCTGGACTTGAAGACATCAAGGGTTGGAGAGTCTATCACTTCCCTGGGGAGTTTGTTCCTATGGTTAATCACCCTAGTTGTTAAATGTGTGCCTTATTTCTAATCTGAATTTGTCTAACTTCAGCTTTCAGATATTGACTCATGTCCTGCCTTTCTCCACTAGATTAAAGAGCACTTTAGTACCCTGCATTTTCTCCCCTTGAACTTACTTATACACTGTAATCAAGCCACCACTCAATCTTCTTTTTGATAAGCTGAACAGATAGAGCTCTTTCAGTCTCTCACTCTAGGGCATTTTCTCCAGCCCTCGAATAATTTGCGTAGCTGTTATCTGCACCCTCTACAACTTTTTTAGCATTTTTTTTAAAAAGTGGACGTCAGAACTGGACACTGTATCCAGTATGACACACCAATGCCTTATACAGAGGTATATCATCTCCCTTTTCCTACTCACTACTCCCATGTTTATACATCCAAGGGATCACATTAGTTCCTTTTTGTCCCAGCATCACACTGGGAACTCACGCTGAATTGCTAGTCCACTGTTACCTCTAGATTCTAGATTCTGCATTCTGCAGGCATGGCCTGCATTCCTTGTTCCTAGCTTTATATTTGGCTATATTAAAATGAATTCTGTTTGAGTGAATTCGGGTTACTAAACTATCCAGATCACTCTGTATGACTGTCCTGTCCTCATCATTGCTGACCACTCTGCCAGTCTTTGTCTCATCCTTAAATTTTATCACCAGTGATTTTATATTTACTTAAATACTGATATAAATACTGAATAGCATTGGGTCTAGTACCAAGCTCTGCAGAACCCCTCTAAAACCCCTCAGAACCCCATTTGGTGATGATGATTCCCCGCTGACAACTACTATATGAGATCTTTCAGTTACCCAGTTCTTAATCCATTTAATATGTGCTTTATTGATATTCTACAGTGCCGTTTTAATTAGAATGTTGTGCTAATTCAAAGCCCTTACAAAAGCCTAAGTATATTATAGAACCATAGGCTTAGAAGGGACCGCAGGGGTCACCTAGTCTAAGCACCTGCCAAGATCCAGGATTTGTTGTGTCTAAACCATCCCAGACAGATGGCTCCAGCCTCCTTTTGAAAACCTCCAGTGAAGGAGATTCCACAACCGCCCTAGGAAGTTTGTTCCATTGTCCTACTGTTCTTTCCGTTAGAAAGGTTTTCCTGAGATTTAATCTAAATTAGCTATGCTGTAGTTTGAACCCATTGCCTCTTGTCCCGCCCTCTATGGCAAGAGTGAACAACTTTTCTTCATCTTTTTTATGGCAGCTTTTCAAGTATTTGAAGACTGCTATCATGTCCCTCTTAATCTGCTCTTTTTCAAACTAAACATACCCAGTTCCTTCAGCCTTGCTCACATGGTTTGCGTTCCATCCCTTTGATTGTCTTTGTCACTCGCCTCTGGATCAGACATGCCAAATCCGCGGAAAAAAACTCAGAAATTGGGCTTGTTTTTGGCTTAATTGGCTTGTGAGTTGCTTGTTGGCTAGTTTTTGGCTTGTTGCTTGTTTGGCTTGTAGCTTGTTGTAGCTTGTTGCTTCTTTTTTTTTATCGACTCCCAGCAAGCAGGGGCAACGGGGGGAGAAAGTCAGAGGTGCACAGCAGGCCCACCACAGTCCCAGACTGCACGCTAGGGGGATCTAGTCACATAGAGTGTTGGGGTTCTTAGGGATTGGCTTGTTTTGGCCTTGTTTTGAAATGGGATTAGTTTGATTTTTGGCTTATGGTGAAAGTCGGGGTGCTTATTCTCCGCGTGAAAGTTGGCAACTGTGTTCTGGATCCTTTCCAGTTTTTCAATATTCTTTCTATATATTGGTGACCAAAATTGGACACAGTACTCCAGCCGAGGCCTAGCCAGTGCCGAGTAGAGCGGTGCTATCACCTCCCGTGACTTGCATGCCATGCCTCTGTTAATGCAACCCAAAATTGTATTTGCTTTTTTTGCAACCGGATCACATTGCTGACTCAGGATGAGGATGTGATCCACCACAACTCCCAGATCTTTGTCAGCAGTGCTGCTGCCAAGACAGTTACACCCCATTGTGTCTTGAGGCCTCTGGGACTCAAGAAAATTCAGTCTATTCCTTACACGTCCCAGGCCTTCTTCAGAGGAGCCAGTTGTGATGCGGTGATAAAATCTGAGCAGCTAATCTCAGTCTGGGGCAGATCTGTGCATGATTTGAGCCAAAGGTGTACAAAAATCTGTTGTAAGAACAGGAAGAGTTTACTGACAGCTCTTTATTTCTGGTCAGTGTATCTCATGAACCCCTTGACCAAATGACCCAAACTCTGCACGGCTAACCCTACTTTAGGCCCCGATATGAGACAGAAATTTTCAAGACAATCTGAGTCCCCATGCAGATTTCAGAGCACTTTGAAAAGTTGACTGTTGAACAGAAAGCTCTGCTCAGCCTTAACTATGGAGTCACCCACCGTCACTCCATAATCTACTGCCATCAATCTCTCATTTTTTCCATTTGTTATATATTGATTTCTTATTTTTGCTGTGGCTTTCATGTCCCTTCTTAGCCCCTCCAATACCCACAGCAATCTCCAGCCCCACTGCATCCCCGCCTTCCCCCATCCCAGCTATTTCCCACTGCCTAGAGAATTAAGTGTAACCCACATATCTCCTGGGTGTGATGGTCTGTCGCCACTAGTGGCACCGAGACCACTTAAGAGAGAGAGATAAAATGAGCCTGCTCTACAGCCTTAGCTAACAGCCAGTTGGCTTTTAGCTCATGTAGTAGAGGCTCATGCACTAAGCTCCAGAGGTCCCAGGTTCAATCCCAGCCACCAAGGACTGGGGGCTGTTGGTGTTACAAGTGGGGACTCGTCCAGGATTTCAACTGTGAAGTCTCTGAAGCTCAGGATGCACTTCCTCAGCTAGTGGAAGTATGTAACCCACAGACTCCATGGTGTGGTGTTCTGTCCCATCTTCTGGCACCAAGACCACTTAAGAGAGAGAGATAAAATAAGTCTGCTTAACAGCCAGTTGGCTTCTAGCTCATGAGGTAGAGGCTCATGCACTAAGCTCCAGAGCTCCTTGGTTCGATCCTGCTCGCTGATGACCGGGGTTTGTCGGTGTTACATAAGCATGAAAGAAAATACCTGCACTGAGGTAAATGTATCTGCATCTGATATGATTTATATTCAAATATTCTGTTTATGACACTGGAACAGTTTGGTTGCTGATTTATAAGAAGATCCCATGGGCTCTTTATGCAAAAGAAATCAGATGAAACATCTTGGTATATGAATGTTTCGGTGTATGGTAACAGAGCTTGGTATTATCATGTCACTTACCACTTTGTTACATTGCAGAGTTTGTGGGGAGCAAGTTACAATGCTGCGTGGACCTTACATACTATGCTGCTGGATGGTGTAAGGAACATTTAGGTAGGTAGGTAGAAATAACAGCTTTCTATTACAACCTCTTTGTTGTTAATAAACAATTCCTCTGCCCAGACGGGACCTTTCCTTTTTTCTGGGAAAGTTTTTCATAGATTTATAGATTCCAAGGCCAGAATGGACCATTGAGATCATCTAGTCTGATCCCTTGTATAACACAGGCCAGAGAAATTCCCCACAACAATTCCTAGAGCAGAGCTTTCAGGAAAAAACATCCAATCTTGATTTAAAAAATTGTCAGTGATGGAGAATCCACCACCACCCTTGGTCAGTTGTTCCCATAGTTAATTACGCTCAGTGTTAAAAAAATGTATGCCTTATTTCCAGTCTGCATTTGTCTGGCTTCAACTTCTACCCATTGGATCATGTTAAACCTTTGCCTGCTAGTTTGAAGAGCCCATTATTAAATCTTAGTTCCCCACATAGGTACTCTGAAATAACTTTGGCCATTTCCAAGTGGTAAGAAGATCAGTGGAGTGGGGGACTTTATCTCAGTGTAAAATAAATCTGGCTCTAATTTTTTTTTTAGCTCAAATAACTGAAAAGTGGGTGAATTTTTAAACTCTTGCATTGTCCCCAATGAGGGATCCATTCTTTGCTATGTTTGAAATATTTTATCATTTTTATGGGGTATTAATATTTGAAATGCTTGTCTGGACCATGGTGATATAGGATTTTCATTATGGTTTCAAATACTCATTTTCAGACAGATGCAGTGCCCAGCTGTTGACTCTGTCTGCTGATCTTTGGGGATCTGTACTCTTGTGCCCCTCTCCCTCCCCCCCTCCCCCCTCGCTAGGCAAAGGGCTGGGGGAAGTTATGTCTTCCACACACAAAGAGCAATCTATTAATTCAATCACACTGACTTTTATTTTAGACTAAAAGAGAACAGTGAAACAAAAAAGAGACATAATGCGCTCCCGTAGAGAGACTTCACTTGTGTTGCGTCCTTTATATCATGCTGCATTGCCAAACTGCTGCTGTCTCTGCTGACAGAAGGCTCTTTGGACGTGTGTAGATGGAGTGTAGAGAAAAAAATCATACTAGTTATGTGGCGTATATACAGCCTTTTCTATAGGTCCCATATTCATTTCAGATTTCCCATGCTCTGGGGTATGCTGCACCATAATGCACTGGGGTAACTGAGATTCTGTTTTCTAATATATTGATTCTAAGAAATGCAGCCCCACTGCAGCAAACTTCTCCAAGTGCCTTTGAAGCAGCCTATTCAGGCTCTTTATTGGATTTTGCATTATTGCTGCTGTGGGTGCAAAGAGCAAATCTCTCATTCCTTCTGTGAAGCCAAGATCTGGGTTTCTTCCATGATTGTGATGCTCCATGGCTGCTGCTGATGACTTCAATAGAGAAACCTGCTCTTCACACCACAGCTCTATATCAGTGTCTACACATCCAACGTGGGCTGCTCCTTGAGTTTAGGGAGGGAACACAAACCCCTCCTTCCAGTAGGAAGCAGCATGCTCTAGGCCAGGAATGCCAAACTCATTCAAAGGAGCAGAACGAGGTCTATCTTTAAGTATGGTCCATGGGCCAAGTATGTATTCAGGACTATACACTCCCCACAGTGTACAGCAGATACTCACTAATGTCAGCAGGAGCTTTGCACTAAGATCAAAGGCAGATCAGAGCCAGTATGTAGCTGGTGAATGTTTAGTTATGTATTGTTTGTTCAGTGTCTTCTCACTGCATTTGTCTCTCAGTGAAAAAAACTAATCCCCTTTTGCCCAGCACTACCTCTGCCCTTATTTTCTCTGCCTTCCCCACCCTCCTTTCTTTTTCTCTCCCTCTTCCCTGTCTGTATGAGTTTCCTGTGTCCTTCTCTCTGCATTTCCTTCCTTGCAGCAACACCCAATTCCCAAACCTATGGGCTTCTCTATCCCGCTCCATTCCAGCCACTGAAATGATCAGTGATTAGATAGTCAACATTTGCACTGAGGCATCATTGCTGGATTTTAAAGCTGCTACTCCAGAGAGTGGTGTTCACCCTTCTAAGTCATTCTTTTGGGCTGTCTGCACACTCACACAGATACCATTGCATCAGTTTCACTAAGAACATGTCTGCCTTTTCTGCATTATTATTGATAATTCTACCATTTCCATCTGCAATGTGGTGGATCACAACATCAACATGAGTAAACAGTACGATGCTGATGAGAAAAGAAGTAAATGCAATTTTAGGTTGCATTAAGAAAGGCATAGCATGCAAGTCACAGGAGGTGATAGTACTGCTCTATTTGGCACTGGTTAGGCCTCAGCTGCAGTACTGTGTCCAATTTTGGTTACCAGTGTATAGAAAGGATGTACAGAAACTGGAAAGGATCCAGAGACGAGCGACAAAGATGATCAAAGGGATGGAATGCAAACCATCTGAGCAAAGGCTGAAGGAAGAGGGTATGTTTATTTTGGAGAAGAGGAGATTAAGGGGGGAACATGATAGCATTCTTCAAACACTTGAAAGGCTGCCATAAAAAAGATGGAGACAAGAAATTGCGCAGACCAGCAGATCCATCCACTGGTACCGAGCACCAAGTTGCACATGCCTTTCATTTTGGCCCCCCTTAAGTCAAGGGAACCATCGGTTTTGAGAAAGTCCTCTGCTCCAGCCCCAGTTCCGGCTACGGGGCACATGCTGCTAACACCGGGGAGGTTGGAGACAGTGCCAAAGCCACGTGAACTCTTCACCCTTGGGGAATCAAGATCTCTATGCCTTCCTCCGCTGCCTGTGGCTAGAGAGTTACGATCTCCAACCCAGGGCTTACCTCAGTCAACTCAGGCTTCCACCCATTCCCCTATGGTTTATACGGTTCCACCAGCTCCAACGGTACCGCCACTGGAACTGGGGTCCAAGTTCTCATCATTGGAGGAGTTGGATGAAGCTCCAGGGCTGCCCATCCCCTACTGCTGCTACAAGTACCCTAAGGGACCACCAGCTTCATGGCAGTATCCTCCTCTCCCACAGCAGAGGAGCCACTGGTATCCCACTACATGGGGCTTGCCACAGTATCCCCAGATCCATCCTGTTGACAGTACAGAGGGTCCTGGCCTCAATATCCACCTTCAGAGCCTTCCCATTCAGCAAGAGGGGGTTCACCCCATCCCTGCTTCGGGCACCATCGGAACCAGTTTTGGAGAATGAACTGCTCAGTCCACTTCCAACGGCACCAACTGAGCAGGAACGATTCCCATCATCCTCTCCAGATGCTGCTGTGACCTCAGCTTCTCCCTCGCCTCCCAGTGACTTTTTTCAGTTCCAGGACCTCCTACGCAGGGTAGCTGAGGACCTTCATATTCCACTGGAGGAAGTACAAGACAAACAGCATCAACTACTGGACATCCTTCATGTCTTCGTACTGACCAGGGTTGCTCTACTGATCAACTATGCCATTCTTCAACTGGCTTGAACTGTTTGGCATACCCTGGCCACTTGTGCACCTACCCCCTCAAATCCCCAGCTGCTGGAGTCCTGGGATTACAGAAGACTCTCAACATTCAGTAAATAAACAGTATGTTTCTAGCCCTACTGGCTGTGGAGAGAAGTTAGAAAATGTGACTCTAATGCAGCCTAAAGAATCAGAAACCAATTGGCAAAGAAAAAAATCCCCAAATTTATTATATTTTATGTCTCACCAATTTTAAAGACAGTCTTATGATTTTGGAGGCCTGAATCATGATTTTTGAGCACTTGGGGTTGGCACACTGATACCATCCACTCTTCACTTCCTCCCTCCCTTTCCTTCACCCCTCTCTCCTCATTCCCTGCATGCCCCACAGCCTTTCTCCCACTGTCCACCTTTCATGCACTCTCTTTCTTATACCCTCCCCTTCTTCCTTTGCACAGCCACATCCTCTCCCCACTGCATGAGTGGGAGACGGTGGCCACAGCAGCAGCAGAAAGGGAAGCCCCAGAGCCCTCTCCTCCAGCAAGGACAGGCAGCAGCAGCAGCAGGAGCCCTGGGATCACTCTTGGTAGAAGGTATTGGGAGAGGGGGAGCTAGCCCGAGTGGCAGCAGGAGGGGGAACCCCAGAGTCCCCTCCTGGCAGGGAGAGCAGCAAGTGGGAGGTGTGGGAGCCCTGAAGCTGATCAAGAAACAGATGCCTCCAGGTGAAGAAGGCTTCCCTGTGTGCGAGGCCTTGGTACCAGAGGCCTGCCAACTGGGGCACAGCCGTACCAGCACAGCCCACGGGCATGACTTGGGGCCAAGATCGTTCATGTCATGTCTGGGCTTTCATAACAGATCCCCGTTTTCTGAAAAATTCTCCTCTGGGGCTGAAATTTCCCAAGCTTGGTCTAGCCCCAGAGCAGGATGTTTCTGGTCATGTTGAGGAAAATCCCATCAACAATGCCTGGAGGGAGACTGCCATAAATTACAGTCCGCATTTTATTCCCCTCTCCTCCTTTTTCCTCTCACCAGTATAGAATCATAGGATATCAGGGTTGGAAGGGACCTCAGGAGGACATCTAGTCCAACCCCCTGCTTAGGGCAGGACCAAACCCAACTAAATCATCCCAGCCAGGGCTTTACCTGTGTAGATGAAGCCTATAGAAGCCAACAGCCCCTTTTCATCTCTATTGCCCCACGCTACTCTTCTCTTCCTTCTCCATCTGGGACGGGACTGAGGGGCGAACATGAATGGGCTGATATCTTGATCAGCTGACAAATTCTACCCTAATTCCCCTCACTGTACTATTGCTGTGCACATGGTCTCTGTGCAACTAGCCAAGAACACTCCTGCCAGAGGACTGCAGGAAAGAAACTGCAGCACTAGGTGCAAGGAGACCTGTAAAGCTGGGCGTAACATCCCTGTCCCATCCTCTGCATGCGTCGCATGTCGGTCACGGTGATAGGCACATCTGGTTGTGTCAGTCTATCGGAGTAGAAGAGCCAGTTGCCTTGCGCGGTGCCCTGCAACTGGGGTACATGGGTGGTTTTGGGGACAGGGCTGGGATTCCCAGCTAAGGGCGGGGTTTGCTCCGCTCTTACACACATTCTTGTAATGTGCTTTGCATTCACTTTTGGCATATCTTGGTTTCCCTGACCTGTTTCCTGTCCCTGTGTTGCTGCTGCCATTGGCTGCCTGCTGGTTGTCCTGGTGAGATGGGTGTTTGCCCAGCTGAGAGTAGATGGACTTGGCAGTTGCAACTGCTGAGCTGCACTTTCTGCTGAGCCCTTTTCTTTCCTCACTGATCTCCTTTCAGCGTGTGCAGGGGCCCCTCAGCCCTTGCAGCTGGTGATAAGTAGCTGAACAGTTTCCACGTGGAATCTACATCCCATCCCCGTGGGCCAGCACCTGGGCTAAGGATAGTGATCAAATCCTCTTCCGCACAGGCACCAGCAAGCCTCCCAGCCCCCATTTCCCTCTGACCCCGACAGCAGCGCTAACCAAGCTGCATTCTGCTTTAGGAACGCATGACTGGGCACTTTGTTCCCCGTCCCTGTCTAAATGTGATGTTAAAACAAAGCTGACTTCTGCTGTGGGTGGGGGAGGGGATTGGGGCTCCCCCGAGTCCCACCGAGCCTCCAATTCAAGTTGTCTATAATGTCCCCCCTGTTCGTAGCACACGAGGGGTTCTCCAAACAAAACAAAGGAAGAGTCCTTTTCCCTCTCTCTCCCTTGTGAGAGGGGATCAGGGTAAAAGAAGAGGTGGCCTGTCTCTTAGGCAGTCTTTCTGGGTCCAGCCCTTTGGGGCTTGGCTTATCAGGTGGCCTACTGTCCTTAGGGTCTACCTCCGGCCCCTTCACTTGGGGCACCCTGCTTTACAGCTGGTCCACGCAGTTGCAGGGGCAGTGAGGACTGCGACTGTCTCCCTCTGGGCTGATCAGTCTCTGTGGTCAGCAGCCTCTGAGATGTAGCAGTTTTCTTCCTGTTCACCACACCTTCCTGTGGCAGGCTATCCCTTTTTAAGCTCCGTCAGAGCAAGCCTTATGGGTGAGTCTCGTTAGTGCTGAATGAGTCTAGACGAGCTCATTAATCTCCTCTCCACCTGAGTGAGGGTGTCCCCCTTCACATACCCCACTCCTCAAATTGGAAATGGAGTCCTGGGGTGGGTTGCCTCCATTCCTGATTCCCGTGAAAAGAAATCGGCATTAGCATGGTCCTTTCCTGCCTGGTGTTGCACTCTGAAACTATAGGGCTGTAGCACAAGGCACCATCACATTATACGTGGGTTCAAATCTTTCATGGTGTGGATCCTGCATTGGGGATTGTGATCTGTAATTAAGGAGAAGGGGCTACCCAACAGATAATACCTGAGGGAATCCACAGCCCGTTTGATCGCTAGTGCCTCCTTTTCAATAATTGATAGGCTCTCTAGGGAATAGCTCCCTGCTCAGGTATAGGATGGAATGTTCCTCTCCGCTGAAGTCTTGTGAGAGCCTGGCACTGATTCCGACACCCAAGGCATCCGTGAGCAGTATGGATTTGTGTGAAAAATCAGGGCTGAAGAGCCTGGGTGCCCAGCATAGTTGTGCTTTCAGTTCACTGAATACTTCCTCACATTTCTCATCTCATTGAATCTTCTTGCAGTTATTGCCTTTTATGAGGTCTGTAAGGGGGGCTGCGACTGAGGTGAAATTGGGGATAAACCTCCAGTGATATCCTGGCAGGCCAAGGGAACACCTCACTTGTCTCTTTGGCTGGGGAACTGGGCCATTAGGACCTATATATTGTCGACCACTGGTTTCCTAGGGCTGCTGCCTGTGCAGTACCCCAAATAGGTTACTTCCACCAAGACAAGTCTACATTTTGTGAAACTGGCCATAAGACCTGAATCCTGGAGGGCCTTTAACACCACCTTTAAGTGCTGCAGGTAAGGCTATAGACAACGATGTCATCTATGTAGGCTGTAGCATATTAATGGAGTGGGCTGAGGATCTTATTCGTAAGGCACTGGAAAGTTGTGGCAGCTCCATGGAGGCCAAAAGGCACAGTCTTGAATTGAAAATGCCTGAAGGGGGTGGAGAAAACTGTTGGGATTTTTTTCCCAGAGGAGTGGGGGGTGGGGAGACTAAAGGGACCTGTCAATAACCTTTTGTCAGATCAATGGTGCTCAGGTGCTGCACCAGTCCCATCCACTCCAGTACCGTACCTACCCTTGGAGCTGGGTAAGTGTTGAATTTTGAGATGGAATTAAGCTTCCTGAAGTTCATGCAAAACTGCACCGAACCACCCAGTTTGGGAACCAGCATTAAGGGGCTCCTCCTCTCACTTTTGGATTCCACAATTACCCCCACCTTCAGCATCACTCATACTTCTGCTCAGACTGTCCCCCTCACCCTCCATGGCGATGGTCTAGGGGCTCTCCCTGACTCGCTGGCTCAGAGTGGTCTCTAAGTGATGTTGAACTAATTGGGTTCTCCATGGGTGGGGGGAGAATACAGTTGCAAAGTCCTCAATCAATTGGACGAGCTGCTTCCTCTGTGCAGTGCAGAGTCCCTCACCCCATGATACTGTTGCCGGTTCTTGGCCACTGGGTTCTTGGGGCCCTAAGTCAGGCTCCATAGGAGTGGGAGCTATCAGCCAGGCCTCCTGTGTCTTCCAAAGTTTAAGAAGATTCACAGGATACATCTTAGTTACCTTCCTTCTCCTTCTCCCTTATCTCATAGTCCACCAGCCCTACCTGCCTGACAACTTCAAATGGCCCTGGCCATTGTGCTATTAATTTTTCATTCAGCTGAGGGCAGTAACAAAAGGACATGATCGCCTGGGTACAAAGCCCATAGTCATCCCTTCTGTTATAATTTTGTTCCTGTGTGAGTTGAGCCTTTCTTAATTTCTCTTTGGCAAGCACCCCATGTCTCTGAGTCAGTCCCTTAATTTTAAGATGTACTGGGTCATGCTTAAGGTGCCTATGCACTGTTCCTCCCGGCCTTCTTGTAGCAACTCCATGGAAAAATCATGGAGCAGGTCCTCAAGGAATCCATTTTGAAGCAGTTGGAGGAGAGGAAGGTGATCAGGCCTCCTGTGTCCAACAGTCAAATTGGATTCACCAATGGCAAGTCATGGCTGCCCCCACCGAGACACTTCCTGAGCCCCCCTCAGCGCATGCGCCTGCCTCTCTGCATGCCGGGATCGGCTCCAGCCCGCAGTGCATGTTGGGGGACGTATTCCTCCTTCAGAATACAATAGGGCAGGTGGTCATCCTGCCGCAGTGCATTCTGGGAGCTGTAGTCCCATTCTCTCGCAGGACTGGGCAGGGCTCGCTCCCCACTGTCTCCCTGGGCTCTTCGGTCCCCAGCAGCGCAAGGCTCAGGATGGTGCCAGGCGGGGATCCCGGGCAGGACCAGTTTTTGCCTACTAGGGGTGGGGACTACAACTCCCAGCATGCCCTGGGGCGGGGGGTCAAGACTGGCAGGGGGTTAGAGGTCCGCTGGACCTCAGCTGGGAGCCTAGGCTCCTGGGTTCCTTTCCCAGCTTTTTTCTGAGGGGGGGTCTAGTGGTTAGAGCAGGGCGAGCCTGGGAGCCCAGACTCCTGCGTTCTATCCCCGGCTTGGGAGGGTCCATCTAGCAGGAAACAAATTCCGCGGCTAATTCCAAATTTAGATCCCAGGCCCTGGTCAATTTCAGGCCAGGTTCCAGCTGCCTTGTCCATCGCGGTGGGGCTGCCAACTTTGCATTTAAAAATAGGGGATTGTTTTCTTCGCACCCTGCCCCACTCCCTCCCAATATTAGCATTGGTATTAATTAACACGTTCACCCGGGAGATTCCGGGCTGCACTCAGCAGCTCCTGATCTTGTTGTACAGCGATGAAGAAACAAGGACGTCCCTTGTAAGAAGTGGCTGTTGGCAGGCCTAGTTGTAGGACCTGGCCCGCAGGGCGGCGACACCTTTGCAAGCCAAAGGCTGTGTTACTCCAAGCCTGGAGTCTTTCTTTCCCTACCCAGAGTAATGCCCTGCGTTTATCCCCATCCGCTCCTCCGATTCATCACAGAGCAATAGTAATGACCAAATTCCCCATTCCACGCTGGAGCAGGGAACATGTCTCTCTGACTATTAGCAACAACAAATCTACTAGTCTTATCACTGGACAGGCACTTCCCTGGTTTGCCCTGCTTGTGCTTTCAGTGCCCTGTCCTCAAGTAAGGGACATCCCAAAAACACTGTAACAGGATCTTTAGCACACCAAGAAGGCTGCCTTTGCGCTCCTTCCTGAAAGAGTTATCAAAGGTCTTATCAACCACACTAACCACTAGGCCAACAAGTCAATTGCTTATATGCAACCTGCTAAATGCACTTAGGCCTTTACCCTCTTCACCTAATCGCTGTTTCACGTATATACAACATCCCTTGGCGGTGAGTTCCACAAGTTGACTGTACGTTGTGTGAACTACTTCCTTTTTTTTGTTTTAAATCTGCTGCCTGTTAATTTCATAGAATCATAGACTTTAAGGTCAGAAGGGACCATTATGATCATCTAGTCTCACCTCCTGCACAGTGCAGGCCACAGAATCTCACCCACCCACTCCTGTATCAAACCTGTAACTGAGCCATTGAAGTCCTCAAAACATGGTTTAAAGACTTCCAGCAGAGAATCTTCCAGCAAGTGACCCATGCCCCACACTGTAGAGGAAGGCGAAAAACCCCCAGGGCTTCTGCCAATCTGCCCTGGAGGAAAATTCCTTCCCGACCCCAAATATGGCGATCAGCTAAACCCCAATTCTTGTCACAGTCAACATAGATTCACCAAGGGCAAGTCATGCCTGACCAACCTGATTGCCTTCTATGATGAGATAACTGGCTCTGTAGATATGGGGAAAGCGGTGGACGTGATATATCTTGACTTTAACAAAGCTTTTGTCACTGTCTCCCACAATATTCTTGCCAGCAAGTTAAAAAAGTATGTATTGGATGAATGGACAGAAGGTGGATAGAAAGCTGGCTAGATTGTCGGGCTCAACGGGTAGTGATCAACCATGTCTAGTTGGCAGCGGAATGCCCCAGGGGTCGGTTCTGGGTCCAGTTTTGTTCAACGTATTTGTTAATGATCTGGATGATGGGATAGATTCCACCCTCAGCAAGCTTGCAGATGACACTAAGCTGGGGGGAGAGGTAGATATGCTGGAGGTTAGGGATAGGTTCCAGAGTGACCTAGACAAATTGGAGGATTGGGCCAAAATAAATCTGATGAGGTTCAACAAGGACAAGTGCAGAGTTCTGCACTTAGGTCAGAAGAATCTCATGCACCGCTACAGGCTGGGGACCGACTGGCTAAGCAGCAGTTCTGCAGAAAAGGACCTGGAGATTACAGTGTATAAGAATCTGGATATGAGTCAGCAGTGTGCCCTTGTTGCCAACAAGGCTAATGGCATATTGGGCTGCATTAGTAGGAGCATTGCCAGCAGATTGAGGGAAGTGATTATTCCCCTCTATTCGGCAGTGGTGAGGCCAGATCTGGAGTATAGTGTCCATTTTTTGGCCCCCCACTACAGAAACTATGTGCACAAATTGGAGAGAGTCCAGGGAGGGCAACGAAAATGATTAGGGGGCTGGGGCACATGACTTATGAGGAGAGGCTGAGGGAACTGGGCTTATTTAGTCTGCAGAAGAGAAGAGTGAGGGGGGATTTGATAGCAGCCTTCAACTACCTGAAGTGGGGTTCCAAAAAGGATGGAGCTCAGCTGTTCTCAGTGATGGCAGATGACAGAACAAGGAGAAATCGTCTCAAATTGCAGTGCGGGAGGTCAAGGCTGGATTTCACTAGGAGGGTGTTGAAGCACTGGAGTGGGTTACCTAGGGAGGTGGTGGAATCTCCATCCTTAATGATTTTTAAGGTCCGGCTTGGCAAAGCCCTGGCTGGGATGATTTAATTGGGGTTGGTCCTGCTTTGAGCAGGGGGTTGGACTAGCTGACCTCCTGAGGTCTCTTCCAACCCTGATCTTCTGATTCTATTATTCTAAGTCCAAGATTCCCTGGGGCTTGGTGATCATAAAGCATCTTTAAAGGAGAGAACCCCATAGAAGCCTGTGGGACCTCCTTTACAGAAAACAGGAGAGGTGGGAGTAGCTGGTCTCCGTGTTCGGAGTCGTCTCTAACAAAGCATCTCAACATTCCCTTTAGAGTCTTATTAAACTGTTCTACTAGGCTGTCAGTCTGCATGTGGTATACCAAGGTTTTCAGGGGCTTGACCTTCAGAAGAGAGCACAATTCATTCATCACCTGGGAGGTGAAGTTAGTCCCTTGATCCTTTAGTATGTTGCGGGGAAATCCCCTGTGTGAGAAGAGCGTCAAGAGCTCTGGAGCTCTTGCCATAGCTTTCGCAGAGTGAAGAGGAACAGCCCCTGGGTACTGTGATGGGGCATGGCCACATGACTAGTGTGAAACAGGTATGTTAGCCCCACGCTAAACAAATCCCTGTTACCATGGTAACCAAATGGCAGTTGCTCCAGGTTAATCAAGACACCTGAGGCCAATTAAGATCCTTCTAGAAAGCAGTGGAGACAGCTAGGTTGATTGGGACACCTGAAGCCAATCAAGGGCTGGCTGGAACTAATTAAAAGCCTCCTAGTTAGTCAGTTAGAGGCATGTGTCAGGAGCTATAGGAGGAAGCTGCGCTGCTGGAGAAACTGGGCAGGACAAACCCTATCAGGCACAAGGAAGGAGGCCCTGAGGTAAGGGTGAAATAGATGTTGAGGAAGTGGGGGCCACTGTGGGGAAGTGGCTCAGGGAATTGTATTTGTCCTGTTTCAAAAAGTCAGCTACCAATAGCTGCTACTATTAGGGTCCCTGGGCTGGAGCCTGGAGTAGAGGGCGGCCCCGGGCTCCCCCTCCCCTACTCTCTCTGATTAATCACAGAGACCGTGAGACAACAGAGACTGTGCGAGGGAGGGTTGCTTCTTCCCACCTCCCTTGCTGGCTTATGATGAAAATGGTTCAGTAGGCTGTGATCTTTGCCTCTAGAGTGGCTATGTGGAGGGTCTCAGTGAGCCTCTGAGGCTGGCATAATCCGCCTGGAAGCATGGGACCCACTGAGACAAGCTGAGTGGGATCAATTGTTCACAAATCTCTTGCTCCTGTTGTGCAAATGCAGGAGCAAGAGATACAGCAACCCATGGTGTCATGAAAGCATCAAAAAAACCATATTGAACCTCACCCACAGTCACCTTTTTGGAGGACACCTAGGGGCAGAGAAAACCCAGGCATGGATCCTGCAAAGGTTCTTCTGGCCAGGAGTACACAAAGATGTCAGGAGGTACTGCACCTCCTGTCCGGAGTGTCAGCTGCATAGCCCTCGCCCACACTTGAGGGTCCCTTTAATACCTCTTCCAATAATAGAGGTACCTTTTGAACGAATAGCCTTGGATCTGGTAGGGCCCCTAGAGAAGACAACTCGGGGCCACCAACATGTACTTGTCCTGGACTATGCAACCCGGTACCCGGAAGCCATCCCCCTACGCAACACTGCTTCCAAGGCAATAGCTAAGGAGCTAGTACAGATCTTTGCCCGGGTTGGGCTACCCAAGGAGATATTGACCGATCAAGGGACACCTTTCGTGTCCAAGCTAATGAAAGATCTTTGTTTGTTGCTCCACGTACAAGCCCTACGGACGTCTGTATACCACCTGAAAACCGATGGCCATGTGGAAAGGTTCAATAGGACCCTCAAGGCCATGATCAGGAAAGTGGTAAGCCGGGATGGGAAAGATTGGGACACCCTACTGCCTTACCTCATGTTCGCCATCCGGGAGGTGTGGCAGCCAGGCCACCGGAAACCAGAGCAAATTTACCACCTCAATCTTCTAAAACCTTGGCACAACCGAGAGGCATGCTTAGTCATCCAGGAGATCCTTCCCCAAGAGGATAACCTACACGAGCAAGTGAGGATATCACCCGACTTGATGCCTAACCAAAAGGTCGAGGCAGCTGACATGATCAACCACAACCGAGATGTGTTCTCTACGAAACTGGGGTGGACGACCGAGACCTATCACCATAGAATCATAGAATCATAGAAGATCAGGGTTGGAAGAGACTTCAGGAGGTCGTCTAGTCCAATCCCCTGCTCAAAGCAGGACCAACACCAACTAAATCATCCCAGCCAAGGCTTTGTCAAGCCGGGCCTTAAAAACCTCTAAGGATGGAGATTCCACCAGCTCCCTATGTAACCCGTTCCAGTGCTTCACCACCTTCCTAGTGAAATAGTGTTTCCTAATATCCAAATATCCGCACGATCCCTGGAGCCAAGGTAACATTGAAACCCTACCGAATCCCAGCAGCCAAAAGAGAAGAGATCAAGGCCGAAGTGAAGAAGATGTTAGAATTAGGGGTCATTGAAGAATCTCACAGTCAGTGGTCCAGTCCAATCATACTAGTGCTAAACCTGACGGTACCACAAGATTCTGTAATCACTTTCGCCGACTGAATGAAGTATCCCAATTCGATGCATACCCCATACCATGCATCGACGAACTGGTTGAGCAGCTGGGCAGTGTCCGGTTCCTGACTACCCTGGATTTGACAAAAGGGTATTGGCAGATTCCCCTGACCAAAGAAGCTAAAGAAAAGACAGCGTTCTCCACCCCAGAGGGGCTATTCCAGTGCACCGTCCTCCCTTTCGGGCTACATGGGGCCCTGGCCACTTTCCAGCGCCTCATGGATAAGCTGCTGCGCCCCCATACTAGTTATGCAGCCGCATACCTAGATGATGTAATCATCCATACACCACAAACCCACTTGGAGAAAGTTGAGGCAATACTGCGCACCTTAAGGTGGTCTGGCCTCAACGCTAATCCCGCTAAATGCGCCAGAGGGCTAGCAGAGGCTAAGTACCTGGGGTATATTGTAGGAAGGGGCATACTGAAGCCCCAAATGAATAAACTAGAGGCAATTCAAATCTGGCCCCGGCCGACCCGGAAAAAGCAGGTCCGTGCGTTCCTAGGCATAGTAGGGTATTACTGACGGGTAACTGACGGGTATTCCCCACTTCACCACTAGGGCAAGTCCCCTAATGGACCTGGTAAAGGCCCAAGGTCCAGACATGGTGAAGTGAACCGCCGAAGCAGAGGGGGCATTCACAGACCTTCGGACAGCCCTCTGTAATGACCCCGTACTCATTAGCCCCAGACTTTAACAAGGAATTTATTTTACAAACAGACAATTCCGAGGTGGGGTTGGGGGCTGTTCTCTCACAAATGGTGGGAGAAGAGGAGAACCCGATCATCTACCTAAGCAGAAAGCTTCTCCTAAGAGAACAGAAATACGCAGTAGTCGATAGAGAATGCCTTGCTGTCAAATGGGCCATGGAGACACTGCATTATTACCTCTTAGGCTGGCGATTTACTCTTGTGATAGACCATGCACCCCTCCAGTGGATGCAGCAGAATAAGGAAAAGAACGCAAGGGTCACCAGGTGGTATTTATCCCTACAACCATTCCAGTTACGCATATGGCACAGGGCTGGAAATCACCATGGCAACGCTGATGGCCTGTCATGAGTACACTGCCTGGTGTCCCAAGTTGCCCAACTCCATGGTGTTGAGCAGGGGCAGGGATATGTGACGGGGCAAGGACAGATGACTATAGGAAAGTAGTGAGAAACAGGTATGTTAGCCCCAGGCTAAACAAATCCCTGTTACCATGGTAACCAAATGGCAGTTGCTCCAGGTTAATCAAGACACCTGAGGCCAATTAAGATCCTTCTAGAAAGCAGTGGAGACAGCTAGGTTGATTGGGACACCTGAAGCCAATCAAGGGCTGGCTGGAACTAATTAAAAGCCTCCCAGTTAGTCAGTTAGAGGCATGTGTCAGGAGCTGTAGGAGGAAGCCATGCAGCTGGAGAAACTGGGCAGGACAAATCCTATCAGGCACAAGGAAGGAGGCCCTGAGGTAAGGGTGAAGTAGATGTTGAGGAAGTGGGGGCTGCTGTGGGGAAGTGGTCCAGGGAATTGTACTCAACCTGTTTCAAAAAGTCAGCTGCCAATAGCTGCTACTATTAGGGTCACTGGGCTGGAACCCAGAGTAGAGGGTGGGCCTGGGCTCCCCCCCACTCTCACCGATTAATCACAGAGACTGTGGGACAACAGAAACTGTGCGAGGGAGGGTTGCTTCTTTGCACCTCCCTTGCTGGCTTATGATGAAAAGTGCTCAGTAGGCTGTGACCCTTGCCTCTAGAGAGAGAAGGGCTACATGGAGGGTCACAGTGAGCCTCTGAGGCTAGCGTAATCCGCCTGTAAGCGCGGGACCCACTGAGACAAGGTTGGAGCTTTGTCACAGTACCTAGTCACATACCCGATGATTCCTAATATATACTGATGCCCTGATGCAGTTTTCTAGGGGCCCAACCATGTCCACACCGATTCTCTCAAAGGGTGTCTCAATCCAGGGCAGGGGGACCGAGGGTGCCTTAGGAATCCATGTGTTGCTGGCTAGCTGGGGCTGTGGGCAGGAGGAAGCATATTCTTTCATCTTCTGGTGCATGCCTGGCCGGTAGAATCGGGCTAATACCTGGGACAAATTTTCTCTCTTCCCAGGTGACCAGTGCATGGGATGTCATGTGCAAACTGCACCACAGTTCAGCAGTAGCTGTTGTGGCACCAGCTGCTGGGCCCTCACCATCGCAGTTTGTTGAACCCTTTCGATTTCATACAGGTGTTATTTCTTGAGTGCAAAGTGCGGATACTGTTCACCCCCCTGAGGCTCTGTTACCTCCCCATTTACGGAGATCAGTTGTTCATAAGCACAGCTCAGTGTAGGTCACGTCTCTGGTCTTGCCTGAAATTCCTGCCCTGCAAGAGAGCTTCCAGGTCCTGAATGCCTACCTCTTCTTTCCCTGTGGAGGTCGACCACTGTGTTGCTTGGGACATTCCCTCCGCAAAGTCTTTGGCTTCCCTGAGGCTTACCAAGCTCTGGGGAACCATCTGCAATGATTGGCCCAAATTCTTGTTCACTACACAGGCCTGTTTGTTAATGACTTGCCAGAAAAAAAGGCCAGTCCTGGCCTATGATTTTAGGATAGGCCAATTTTTTGGCTAGGGCTACTGTTATCACTGTGGTGTGTGCCTCCACTGTCAGCTATAAATGCTGGCTTGGACACGTTTAGACATCACCATGTTTTCTTAGGGGTGACATCATCTCCCACAATGGAGCCCTGAATCACCATCTAGCTGCAGCCAGAATCCAAAAGTCCTTGAATCCTCTTCCCTTGGACCATCACTGGTACCATCAACTTAGGGGGAGTCTTTTCCTGCAGTCCAGCCCTGGGCATATTCACATTCCATAAGAGGGCACTCACACTTTATGTTCTGTCTGTCCACAGGAGTAATAAGTATATCCAGTTATAGCACTGGAATGGGTTACCTAGGGAGGTGGTGGAATTTCCTTCCTTAGAGGTTTTTAAGGTCAGGCTTGACAAAGCCCTGGCTGGGATGATTTAGTTGGGATTAGGTCCTGCTTTGAGCAGGGGGTTGGACTAGATACCTCCTGAGGTCCCTTCCAACCCTGATATTCTATGATTCTATGATCGGGCTGGCGCTTCTGGCATTTTTCCTTGGAAGGGGTGAGCTCACAGTAGTGGAGTGGTGGCCGGACTCTGGTTTGAGAGTCCTACTCCAGTTGTTTGAGGTGCCTGGTGGTCCCAGTGCCAGCGTTATTTCCACGCCTGACTCCCTTGTGCCCTGGGGCACTACTCCCTGTCTAAGGAGTGATCTGACCATCTGGCAGGAGAGTGCAGACTTAGTCTGACCCAGCCCAATTTGACTGTGTCAGTGCAGCAGCAGCAAAGGGCTTTTTGCCAATCAGGAATCTACATTCATGGACAGGCTGGGACACTATTCCCAACAAATGACATTGCCATAAATGGAGTTACTGTCCCCACCATTATTCTGGAGGACCCCATGTACCCCCTTTTGTCTTGGCTTATGAAACTGTACCCTTATTTAAGAGGCCCTGGCAAAAGGCAGTTTAATTATGTTCTCAGCAGGTGTAGAATGGTTGTTGAATGCGTTTGGCAGATTGAAATCCTGTTGGGGATGTTTATGGACCTGTTTGGGTGCCAGTGACATCAGTGTTGTCTGCATCACTGTGGCTTGCTGTTCTTCACAATCTCTGTGAAGCCAGAGGTGAGTCATTTCCCCCTATGACAGTGAGGGGCTGTTGAATCGGTACACTCAGCCAGAGAGTGCTTCTACCACTGCTGGAGCTGGATGCACCCAGGAAACAGAAGTCAGGCATGCTTTGGGCTTCCACATTATGGACTTGCATGGCCCAATGGAAGGGGGGAATAGTACCTCTATGAATGTGCTTGATGGGGGTAGGGATGAAGTTCATTTTGGGGGGGAGGGTTCATTGCTTGGGGAAGAGTGGGGGCTTGATTTCCGTGCAATGTACTTATGGAATGACATGACTACTTATTAAATGGGGGATTGGGGACTGAGCAGTGATTCACAGTGTGGAATGATCTGGATGATGGGATGAATTGCACCCTCAGCAAGTTTGCGGATGACACTAAGATGGGGGAGAGGTAGGTGGAGGGTAAGAATAGGGTCCAGAGTGACCTAGACAAATTGGAGGATTGGGCCAAAAGAAATCTGATGAGGTTCAACAAGGACAAGTGCAGAGTCCTGCACTTAGGACAGAAGAATCCCATGCACCGCTACAGGCTGGGGACCAACTGGCTAAGGGGCAGTTCTGCAGAAAAGGACCTGGGGATTACAGTGGACGAGAAACGGGATATGAGTCAACAGTGTGCCCTTGTTGCCAAGAAGGATAATGCCATATTGGGCTGCATTAATAGGAGCATTGCCAGCAGATCGAGGGAAGTGATTATTCCCCTCTATTCGGCACTGATGAGTCCACATCTGGAGTATAGTGTCCATTTTTGGGGCCCCCACTATAGAAAGGATGTGGACAAATTGGAGAGAGTCCAGTGGAGGGCAATGAAAATGATTAGGGGGCTGGGGCACATGACTTATGAGGAGAAGCTGTGGGAACTGGGCTTATTTAGTCTGCAGAAGAGAAGAGTGAGGGGGGATTTGATAGCAGCCCTTAACTACCTGAAAGGGGGTTCCAAAGAGGATGGAGCTAGGCTGTTCTCAGTGGTGGCAGATGACAGAACAAGGAGCAATGGTCTCAAGTTGCAGTGGGGGAGGTCTCGGTTGGATATTAGGAAAAACTATTTCACTAGGAGGGTGGTAAAGCACTGGAATGGGTTACCTAGGGAGGTGGTGAAATCTCCATCCTTAGAGGTTTTTAAGGCCCGGCTTGACAAAGCCCTGGCTGGGTTGATTTAGTGGGGGTTGGGTCTGCTTTGAGCAGGGGGTTGGACTAGATGACCTCCTGAAGTCTCTTCCAATGCTAATCTTCTATGATTCTATGATTGAAGTGTGGATTGATGTACCTAACTGTAGAGAGGGACAGTGTTTGCCTACTAATTCCTGATTATCCCTGATCATGTTTAGCTTTATTATTTTAAATACACTCTGTATGATGTGATGCAGTGATAGCAATAAACTTTCCTGATGACATAAAAAGCTTTATTTATAAACACCTATTAGAAAAGTACAACATCCACCCATTGCCAGGCAGGCAGCTGCTGTTAGCACAGCAACACACTGGCAACAACAGAAACTTACACAAAAAAACAAAACAAACGAAGAAAAAGTGCATTAACAAGTGCAAACAGTGAAACCATGAAGAAGACAGAGACCCCATACTGTTCATCATTCCTTTCCCCATTTGCTGTACATGTGGCACTGGGGGTGGAGGCATCCACAAGGGAGAGAGTCAAAACTGTGGACTGCATGGGGCTAAGTTGCCCTGCCCAGCTGCTCATGGGGCCCGATTGCATGGGCCACCCAGCCATGGAGTTTTCCAAGCTGTTTCTGGACTGCATGTGAGGGTGCCGTGCAGGGGACAAAGGCCAGGATGTGGGTGATGCAGTGGGAGCCAGTTCTCTTGGAGCCATTATTGATACCAGTCACTCAAACAATTCTTTCTGCTGAGCTCTGTCCTTCTCCCTCAGCTGCCATTCCTGTTCCAGGAACTGTGAAGCAAGTGCCAGCTTCCATGTTGAAACCCTGTCCTCAAGCTGTGAAGCCAGCCTCAGCCTTTCCTTTGCTGAATGCCAAAATGACTCAGCTCTGGAAAGCATTGCTATTTGCAGTGAGTTAACACCAGTTGAAAGGGCAGAGGTGTCGTCTGTGCTGCAAGAACACAAAGAAGGGTTTTCTGATAAGCCAGGGTAGACACACTTGCTAACTCATAAGATTGTCATAAAAGGACCATGGCCACCTCCCAGCAGATCTTACAGGGTGACTGGCAAGGTGTAACAATAAATCCGTACAGAAATACAAAGCAGGTTAGATCTAGTACCAATTAAAGATTCTGACAGCTCTTTGGCATCACCTATAGTCTTGGTCCCTAAGAAAGACAACACTGCAAGGTTTTGTGTTGACTATAGAAAGCACAACTCTGTCACTGTACCAGATGTATATCCCAGGCCTACAACTGATGATATGATGGACATTTTAAGCAAAGCTAAGTATCTCAATTCTTTTGATTTAACTCGAGGCTATTGGCAGGTCTCTTTGGATGAGGATGCACAGAAAAAATTTGCTTTCCAGGGATTCCATTTAGAGGGGGTGGGGGAGCTCCTCCCTCCAGAGTTTTGTACTGGAAGTCTGCTCACAGCACATGCCCTAGGAGCTCTTAACTGCAACACAGCTTGAGTGTGGAATGTAATGAGTTCTGTGCTCCTTCCAGCTTCCGCCCTTGGGGAAAGGAGTTCATTTATAAGCAGAGGTAGGGTGATTACGATAATAAAAGATTTGTTATTAAATTAAATTAAGGATCATTAGATGATCCTGAAAGCATTGCCAGGCACTCCAGTTAAAATATAGGAAATAAAGGGTAGGAATAAATGGTCAGTTTTCAGAATGGAGATAGGTAAATAGTGGTGTCCCCCAGGGGTCTGAACCAGGACCAGTGCTGTTCAACATATTCAAAAAATGATCTGGACAAAGGGGTAAACAGTGAGGTGGCAAAATTTGTAGATGATACAAAATTACTCAAGATAGTTAAGTCCAAAGCTGACTGCGAAGAGTTAGAAAGGGATCTCACAAAACTCAGTGACTGGACAACAAAATGGCAGATGAAATTCAATGTTGATAAATGCAAAGTAATGCACATTGGAAACACAATACCAACTATACATACAAAATGATGGGATCTAAATTACCTGTTACCCGTCAAGAAAGAGATTTTGGAGTCATTGTGGAGAGTTCTCTGAAAACATCCACTCAATGTGTCAGAAAAGCTAACAGAATATTGGTAATCCATTAGGAAAGGGATAGATAATAAGACAGAAAATATCATATTACCTCTGTATAAAACCATGGTACGCCCTCATCTTGAATACTGCGTGCAGATGTTGTCGCCCCATCTCAAAAAAGATATATTGGATTTGGAAAAGGTACAGAGAAGGGCAACAGAAATTCTTAGGGGTATGGAACAGCTTCCCTATGAGGAGAGATTAAAAAGACTAGGACTTTTCAGTTTGGAAAAGAGACGACTAAGGGGGGATATGATAGAGGTCTATAAAATCATGTATAGTGTGGAAAAATTGAATAAGGAAATGTTATTTACTCCTTCACATATCACAAGAACTTGGAGTCACCTGATGAAATTAATAGGCAGCAGGTTCAATAAAAATGAAAGGAAGTATTTCTTCACACAATGCAGAATCAACCTGTGGAACTCCTTGCCAGAGGGTGTTGTGAAGATCAAAAGTGTAACTGGGTTCAAAAAAGAATGAGATAAGGTCATGGAGGATAGGTCCATCAATGACTATTAGACAAGATGGCTAGGGACAAAACCCCATCCTCTGGGTGCTCCTAAACCTTTGACTGCCACAAGCTGGGAATGGGTGACAGGGGAGATGGATCACCTGATGATTATCTTTTCTGTTCATTCCCTCTGAAGCACCTGGTATTGGCCACTGTTGAAAGACAGGATACTGGGCTAGATGGACCTTTGATCTTACCTAGTATGGCCATTCTGATATTCTTATATATATAACCCAGGTGAATCTGTCCCCTTCTGTAACCCACTAGATCACACTCCCCTCCCAGAGCTGAGGTAGAACACAAGTGTCCTGACAGAGTCTCTCCACAGAGTTAGTAACAAAGTAAGAATACACATTAAAATTTTAAACCTAACCAGGGTCCCTTAAGTGACTTGCCACAAGATGTCAGAACTTGTTAGTATTAGAGCTGAGTGGGTCTAATATTTATTTAATTTTCTTTCTTTTATATTGGATTTAGATACAGTGCTCCTGTCAGCTAATTTATCTGCCAAAAAACTATAGAGTTTTCAGGTGCCCAAGAAGCCCCTGGAATCACGGTTAAAGTTGCCTCCCCCTCGAAATCTGAAATGGCACCCCTGCTGCTTTTGTCACTGATATAGGACTCTCTGAGTTTACAGTGTTAATTGGTTTAATTAATGCTGGCACCACCTTCCAGAGGCTGGTCAACAAAGTGTTAAATGACAAATATTTGAGCTGTGTGCAGATGCATCAGACATTAGTCTGGGTGCTGTGCTGAGACAAACAGGGGAGAACAAGAAGCACCCAATTGCTTTCTTAAGCAAAATGTTGACACCAACTGAACGGAATTATTCTGTCACAGAAAAGGAATGGTATGCGATAATGTGAGCAGTTAAGCAACTAAGGCCCTGCCTTTTTCAAAGAAAGTTCAGGGTCTTAACAGATCATTCACCATTGATCTGGCTAAACAAAACTAAGGGCTCTAATTCCAGGCTTCTGCGCAGGTGCCTCATATGTCAAGACTTTGACATGGAAATTGTGCACATAAAGGGAAGAGAAAACATGGTGGCAGATGCATTGTCCAGGAAAGAGGGCCCTGCCTCTGGGTAAGTCAGTGGCTAACCCTCCTGCAGCTTTGTAAGAGGGTAGGTGTGACAGTCTGTACCCCTATGTTCACCCCTTTTACAAGACTGTGAGATTTAATCTAAATCTGCTGTGCTGTAGTTTGACCCCATTGCCTCCTGTCCTGCCCTCTGTGGCAAGAGAGAACAACCCTTCTCCATCTTTCTTATGGAAGCTTTTAAAGTATTTAAAGACTGCTATTATGTCCCCCCTTAATCTCCTCTTTTCCAAACCAAACATGCCCAGTTTCTTCAGCCTTTGCTCATATGGTTTGCATTCCATCCTTTTGATCATTTTTGTTGATTGCCTCTGGATCCTTCCCAGTTTCTCTACATCCTTTCTATACAGCAGTGACCAAAATTGGACACAGTACTCCAGCTGAGGTCTAACCAGCGCTGAGTAGAATAGCACTATCACTTCTTGTGAATGCATGCTATGCTTCTGTTAATACAACCTAAAATTGCACTTGCTTTTTTTGCAAAAGCATCGCATTGTTGACTCATGTTGAGGTTGTGATCCACTACAACTCCCCGATCTTTCTCAGCAGTGCTGCTGCCAAGACAGTTATCCTCCATGTGACGGGATCCCTGGGGTGCAGCCTGGGACTGTGGCACTGCGGTGACCCCTTAACTCTCCAGCCTGGGCTGTCTCTCACAATGCTTTGCTAGTGACAAGCAGCAAACCCCTCCAGGTGCTGTTATCACTCAGCACAACAGCATGCGAAGCCCCACACCCAGCTAGATTGCATGAATGTCCCAGAGCCACTCATGAACCACACAGAGTAAGGCACCAGCCAAATGCCCCCAGCTCCCAGCCTTGTACCTCAGGAATATACCGTCTTGCACTGCTCAAGATGAGCAGTGCAAATTTATTAATTGGTTCACCATTTCATCAATGTAAAGTGGTATACACCAGCCTTTGCAAACCTGAGCAGATTTATGACACAAATCAGGCAAACTCACTGGTAAAGATAAACAGTAAAATAAGTTTATTGACTACAAAAGATAGATTTTAAGTGATTATAAGTGACAGGCAAAAAGTCAGAGTAGTTACCAAAAGAAAAGAAAATATAAATAAATATGGAGATATACCCATCTCCTAGAACTGGAAGGGACCTTGAAAGGTCATCAAGTCCAGCCCCCTGCCTTCACTAGCAGGACCAAGTACTGATTTTTGCCCCAGATCCCTAAATGGCCCCCTCAAGGATTGAACTCACAACCCTGGGTTTAGCAGGCCAATGCTCACAGTCTAAACTCTCAACCCTATTATACTGGGTAAAATCTAGAGTAAGCAGTTTTTCTCACCCCACTGGGTATTGCAGTCCTTAATATATAGGTTTGTCCCTTAAATCTGGGCCAGTCTCCTCTGTTGGAGTCTTCANCAATCTTCTTCTCAGTGTCTTTGTTGTTTGCAGCATAGGTGGAGGCAGGAGAAAGGCCCAGCATGTGGCCCCGGGTGTTCTGTTTTATACCCTTAGTCCACATGCTTGGAGAACACAAGTCCAGGCATGTCTGGTGGGCATTGCTGAGTCCCCAGGCAAGGTTGAGCAATTCCCCTGGTGTGGCCTTATGCAGGTGAGTCATTGAATTGTAGCTCCCTTGCTGGACAATGGCTGGTTATGTCTGTTCAGCATCCACCCGGGTGTTGGTTACCTCCCTTGTCATTGTCTCTGGAGAGCTAGTATCTGGGCGCCTCCCAAACCCATCACATGTTTTAGTGACAACCATACAACACATTCTCATAACTTCATATGCATTAATGATATACATATTTAGATAGAAAAATGACTTTCAGCAGATCATAACCTTTCCCCTGATACCTCACACAGCCTGCTTAATATGCAATATCACAATTATATATAAATGAGGAATATGGGGGTTACAGAACACTTCCCCAAGGTATAGAATGCCACACCCCATTCTGTATGTGTGCATTTGTTTTGTCTTCCATAAGTGTATCACCTTACATTTGTCTTTGTGGAATTTCATTTTGTTGTCTATAGCCCAGTTCTCCAAATTATCAAGATCCCTTTGAATTTTAGTTCTATCCACCAAAGTTTTAGCAACCCCCTACCCAGCTTTGTGTCATCTGCAAATTTGATCAGTGTTCTCTCTATTCCTACATCCTGGTCATTAATAAAGATGTTAAATAACACCGGACCCAGAACAGATCTCCCTCCAATCCAACATCATTCCATTAATAGTTACGCTTTGTTTGCTGTTGTTTAACCAATTATCTATCCACTTAATGTTAGTTCTGCTGAGCCCACATTTCTCCAGCTTACTTCTGAGAATGTCATAGAATCATAGAATCATAGAATATCAGGGTTGGAAGGGACCTCAGGAGGTCATCTAGTCCAACCCCCTGCTCAAAGCAGGACCTAATCCCAACTAAATCATCCCAGCCAGGGCTTTGTCAAGCCTGACCTTAAAAACCTCTAAGGAAGGAGATTCCACCACCTCCCTAGGTAACCCATTCCAGTGCTTCACCACCCTCCTAGTGAAAAAGTTTTTCCTAATATCCAATCTAAACCTCCCCCACTGCAACTTGAGACCATTACTCCTTGTTCTGTCATCTGGTACCACTGAGAACAGTCTAGATCCATCCTCTTTGGAACCCCCTTTCAGGTAGTTGAAAGCAGCTATCAAATCCCCCCTCATTCTTCTCTTCTGCAGACTAAACAATCCCAGTTCCCTCAGCCTCTCCTCATAACTCATGTGCTCCAGCCCCCTAATCATTTTTGTTGCCCTCCGCTGGACTCTTTCCAATTTTTCCACATCCTTCTTGTAGTGTGGGGCCCAAAACTGGACACAGTACTCCAGGTGAGGCCTCACCAATGTCGAATAGAGGGGAACGATCACGTCCCTCGATCTGCTGGCAATGCCCCTACTTATACAGCCCAAAATGCCGTTAGCCTTCTTGGCAACAAGGGCACACTGTTGACTCATATCCAGCTTCTCGTCCACCGTAACCCCTAGGTCCTTTTCTGCAGAACTGCTGCCTAGCCACTCGGTCCCTAGTCTGTAACAGTGCATGGGATTCTTCCGTCCTAAGTGCAGGACTCTGCACTTGTCCTTGTTGAACCTCATCAGGTTTCTTTTGGCCCAATCCTCTAATTTGTCTAGGTCCCTCTGTATCCTATCCCTACCCTCCAGCGTATCTACCACTCCTCCCAGTTTAGTGTCATCTGCAAATTTGCTGAGAGTGCAGTCCACGCCATCCTCCAGATCATTAATGAAGATATTGAACAAAACCGGCCCCAGGACCGACCCTTGGGGCACTCCGCTTGAAACCGGCTGCCAACTAGACATGGAGCCGTTGATCACTACCCGTTGAGCCCGACGATCTAGCCAGCTTTCTATCCACCTTATAGTCCATTCATCCAGCCCATACTTCTTTAACTTGCCGGCAAGAATACTGTGGGAGACCGTATCAAAAGCTTTGCTAAAGTCAAGGAATAACACATCCACTGCTTTCCCCTCATCCACAGACCCAGTTATCTCCTCATAGAAGGCAATTAGGTTAGTCAGGCATGACTTGCCCTTGGTGAATCCATGCTGACTGTTCCTGATCACTTTCCTCTCCTCTAAGTGCTTCAGAATTGATTCCTTGAGGACCTGCTCCATGATTTTTCCAGGGACTGAGGTGAGGCTGACTGGCCTGTAGTTCCCCGGATCCTCCTTCTTCCCTTTTTTAAAGATGGGCACTACATTAGCCTTTTTCCAGTCATCCGGGACCTCCCCCGATCGCCATGAGTTTTCAAAGATAATGGCCAATGGCTCTGCAATCACATCCGCCAACTCCTTTAGCACCCTCGGATGCAGCGCATCCGGCCCCATGGACTTGTGCTCGTCCAGTTTTTCTAAATAGTCCCGAACCACTTCTTTCTCCACAGAGGGCTGGTCACCTTCTCCCCATACTGTGCTGCCCAGTGCAGCAGTCTGGGAGCTGACCTTGTTCGTGAAGACAGAGGCAAAAAAAGCATTGAGTACATTAGCTTTTTCCACATCCTCGGTCACTAGGTTGCCTCCCTCATTCAGTAAGGGGCCCACACTTTCCTTGACTTTCTTCTTGTTGCTAACATACCTGAAGAAACCCTTCTTGTTACTCTTAACATCTCTTGCTAGCTGCAACTCCAAGTGTGATTTGGCCTTCCTGATTTCACTCCTGCATGCCTGAGCAATATTTTTATACTCCTCCCTGGTCATTTGTCCAATCTTCCACTTCTTGTAAGCTTCTTTTTTGCGTTTAAGATCAGCAAGGATTTCACTGTTTAGCCAAGCTGGTCGCCTGCCATATTTACTATTCTTTCTACACATCGGGATGGTTTGTTCCTGCAACCTCAATAAGGATTCTTTAAAATACAGCCAGCTCTCCTGGACTCCTTTCCCCCTCATGTTATTCTCCCAGGGGATCCTGCCCATCAGTTCCCTGAGGGAGTCAAAGTCTGCTTTTCTGAAGTCCAGGGTCCGTATTCTGCTGCTTTCCTTTCTTCCTTGTGTCAGGATCCTGAACTCGACCATCTCATGGTCACTGCCTCCCAGGTTCCCATCCACTTTTGCTTCCCCTACTAATTCTTCCCGGTTTGTGAGCAGCAGGTCTAGAAGAGCTCTGCCCCTAGTTGGTTCCTCCAGCACTTGCACCAGGAAATTGTCCCCTACACTTTCCAAAAACTTCCTGGATTGTCTGTGCACCGCTGTATTGCTCTCCCAGCAGATATCAGGGTGATTAAAGTCTCCCATGAGAACCAGGGCCTGCGATCTAGTAACTTGTGCTAGTTGCCGGAAGAAAGCCTCGTCCACCTCATCCCCCTGGTCTGGTGGTCTATAGCAGACTCCCACCACGACATCACCCTTGTTGTTCACACTTCTAAACTTAATCCAGAGACTCTCAGGTTTTTCTGCAGTTTCATACCGGAGCTCTGAGCAGTCATACTCCTCTCTTACATACAATGCAACTCCCCCACCTTTTCTGCCCTGCCTGTCCTTCCTGAACAGTTTATATCCATCCATGACAGTACTCCAGTCATGTGAGTTATCCCACCAAGTCTCTGTTATTCCAATGACATCATAGTTCCTTGACTGTGCCAGGACTTCCAGTTCTCCCTGCTTGTTTCCCAGGCTTCTTGCATTTGTGTATAGGCACTTAAGATAACTCGCTGATTGTCCCGCTTTCTCAGTCTGAGACAGGAGTCCTCCCCTCTTGCACTCTCCTGCTCGTGCTTCCTCCCGGTATCCCATTTCCCCACTTACCTCAGGGCTTTGGTCTCCTTCCCCCGGTGAACCTAGTTTAAAGCCCTCCTCACTAGGTTAGCCAGCCTGCTTGCGAAGATGTTCTTCCCTCTCTTCGTTAGGTGGAGCCCGTCTCTGCCTAGCACTCCTCCTTCTTGGAACACCATCCCATGGTCGAAGAATCCAAAGCCTTCTCTCCGACACCACCTGCGTAGCCATTCGTTGACTTCCACAATTCGACGGTCTCTACCCATGCCTTTTCCCTGCACAGGGAGGATGGATGAGAACACCACTTGCACCTCAAACTTCTTTATCCTTCTTCCCAGAGCCACGTAGTCTGCAGTGATCCGCTCAAGGTCATTCTTGGCAGTATCATTGGTGCCCACGTGGAGAAGCAGGAAGGGGTAGCGATCCAAGGGCTTGATGGTACTCTTACTGAAGTCCACTGTTTTGCTGTCCTCACACCAGACATTTACCAAAATCTGACTGGGCTCCTGTGACCAAGAATTAATGCACTTTGCAAAAGGGTTCTTCTTTTCTGCCTCCATTGCAAACACAGATGGCTGTCTGATGGTTTGTTTGCATGCTTGTCTGATGGTGGTCTTCTGACCACTGAACTGCTGCAGTACACCACAGGGGGTCACTTCCATTTCCCTGGAGTTGTTTGGAGATTCTCAGGATCGAGAGGACAAAGGAAGTTGGCCCATGGGATTGTAGAATGCATTTGTGGGATTCCTAAGACCCAAGTCAGGGAGGCTGTGTCTACACTGCAAAGCAATAGGGTTGAACACTGGGTCCTGGCTTAACTTGGGCTAGGACCCTCCATCCTAGGTCTGAGCCCAAGTCTGAGAGATTTGTTTGTAGATGGAAGGAGGGTTTGATCTCAAGCCTTAGTCTGAGCCAGGGCTTCCATTGCAGTGTAGACATACCCTTAGAATCCTGCCACTGGGTGAGGAAAAACAAACAAGGACCTCCCAATTCCCCACACACTTACTTGTTAAGGTGAGAAATCCCTTCTGGGAGGGATAGGCACAAGGTCTGAGAGCAGTGCTGAGTCCTGGGCAGCTTTTAAAGGCTCTCAGCCAGTGCTAGGTGTTACAGAGCCCCTGTGAACCCTGCTAGGAAAGGGATGTTCATGAGCAGAGCTGCATTCACTGCCTCATTCCCAAAATAGCATCTGCTTCCCGGGATTTTAAACCCTGGAGCCTCTCACAGCAAAGTTCCTCATTGCCATGTGCACGTGCAGCCTCTTTTAGTCCATAATCTCACTGTGCCTGCCTGACAGCTCAAGGACCACATGCTGTCCACTCAGCCGAGAGAAGGGGAGGGACTATGCAGAACTCTTGGTTTCCCAAAAGCCACCCTGTCTTGACACTAGCTCTGAGAATAATGTGCTTACAAGGGACAGAAAGATGGAACATCTCCAGATGTCTCCAAATGTCTTTTACCAATCTCTGACTCTGCCCTGTGCCTTTTGCCTAACTCCTTTGGACCTACCTATTCTTCTGCCCTGTGCCCATATAACACACTTTGTAGATTCCAAGGCCATAAGGGACCATTGAATTATCTGGTCTGACCTCCCGTATAGCACAGGCCAGAGAACTCAGTGATTCCTGCTTCCAGCCCAATAACTTCCCGTCCCCAAACCATTGCACCCAGAGTATTCCGGAGATTCCCTGACGTTTGGATGTGACTCTGTAGGAGACGATGATTGCAGGCCACCAGGAGAAGCCCTTGATCTTCCCCCACNCGTATTCCGGAGATTCCCTGACGTTTGGACGTGACTCTGTAGGAGACGATGATTGCAGGCCACCAGGAGAAGCCCTTGATCTTCCCCCACGCGAGCTCCCCAATTCCAAAATCTTTCCCATCCTGGTATTCCACCACCTCCCTTGCAACTCTGCTCTCCTGCTCCCCCGCGACGAGCTTGGGGAATCCGTTCTGGTCCTCCTGGGTGCTACTGGCAGACGTGGTACTGCTGCTTAGGAGGATTCCTTGGAATCCTCCTCAGTGAGGTCGATCAGGGACACCCGGACAGACATGGCCATCCTCCCCTTAGAGGACCAAATGGGAGCCAGAGACTCCAGGTCATTCTCTTCTTTAAGTTTCATCTCATGGAGATTCAGTCCTGCCTGGAATATCATGCGAACTGGTCTACACTATGGAGTTAGGTCGAATTTAGCCACATTAGGTTGATTTAAAAATGACTGCGTCCACACAACCAACCCCGTTCCGTCGACCTAAAGGGCTCTTAAAATCGACTTCTGTACTCCCCGACAAGGGGAGTAGTGCTAAAATCGACCTTGCTGATTCAATTTGAAAAACTGGGATAGTCATTATTACAACGTGTCCCACAGTGCTATGTACATGAGGTGTAAAACAGAAATTTGGAGCAGTGACATCACAGATGAGGACTTCATATATAAATTTCTTGTAATTACTTACTACACAGTACTGTCCATCCATGATATAGGTTACCCTTACTGCTGGCTGTCACCAGCTGATAAGATTTGCCAGACAGGAGACAGGAGCTTCTCTGTTTCATTGGGTTGGCCTGAGCCATTGTGGCCCCTCACTGGAATTGTGATGTCAACACATTCCTGGAAATAACAAGCCGTGTGTGATGCTCTTCAGGTTTGCATTGCTCTGTGACACACCAGTAGTCAATGTAGATCCAGTTGTTTCTTGTAGATGCTGTCTTCCAGATAACCTGGATAGCAACCAATTTATCAAATATTGCTGTGTCAGGATTCAATATCGGTACCCAGACACTGAACAAGGTTGGTTTGAATAAATGTGCCTCAATTAGGATGCCGTGTCACTGACCCCAAATTATGACTGGTACTAACAGGAAATTTGTCTACGCAATTTGACACATTGCCAATTTACCACTGTTTTTGTACATTGAGAGCAATGCCAGTTAGCTGTTTATTACTAATAAGGTCCAGCGTTTTTCCTTTTGTAATGTTCCCTCATGAGCTGATTATGATTATTACTATATAACTTCCATAAGCAGTACAAATAATTTCTTTACCAATCTGTTTTTTTTCTTGTTTCACATTGTTTTCTACAATTATTTTGTTAATTTTTACTTGTCTTTGATTAAACAGTTTAACCACAACTGGTTACTGAGCTCTGTGCCTTTATTCTCACACACAACTATTTCAAATTTGATAACAATATGTATCTCCAGATCAGTGGCACCGCTANTTATAGGTTCAGAGACAGTTTCTGCTGCCTGGTGGTCAAAATAGTTAATGTTTTGTTATATAGAGATCAGGAGTGGCCAAACCACGGCTCGCGAGCCACATGCGGCTCTTTTACAGTTAAAGTGCAGCTTATGGATCCCCCCACAGCCTCCTATTCTCTGCCTACCAGACTGCGGGGGGGGGGGGGGGGGGGGGGGGGTTTTCCGGGGGGGGGGGGGGGGGGGGGGTCGGGCTTCTGCCAGAGAAGATCGGTGCCTTCAAAGAGTGGGGAGGGCACAATTAAAGGTTCACCCCCCACCCAACAGCTTGAGTCAAGCCCCCCTTTTACCCTCAGTGGCCCCTGCCTGCAGCTCCCAGGTGTTAGCTCTGTGGAGAGAGGCAGCAGCAAAAGCAGCAGCTCTCCTGTCAGTTCCCAGCTGTTTGCTGCTGCCTCTACCCATGGCCGCAGCTCCCAGTTTACCAGCTCCAGCAGCTGCCATGCAGGGAGGGGGCCTGGCGGCACCATGTGACCAAGCAGGGCCAGCTAGGGTGACCAGACAGCAAGTGTGAAAAATCGGGACAGGGGATGGAGGGTAATAGGATCCTATATAAGAAAAAGACCCAAAAATTGGGACTGTCCCTATAAAATCAGGACATCTGGTCACCCTAGGGCCAGCAAACCTTGGCAAAAATCTGGGGGGGGGAATGTGACCTCACATGCCCCCCCCCCACGCACCTCTGGCTTCTACCCAGTGGGGAGGGGGATCGCAGGGCTCAGCAGGAGTGGGGCTGAAGCCCTGAGCCCCAGCAGGAGCCTCCTGTGGGGCTGAAGCCCCGAGACCCCCTCCCCGCAGGGCTGAAGCCCTAAGCCCCAGAAGGTGTGTCCCAGCTCTCAAACCTCTGAAGATTTTTGCATGCGGCTCAGAGGGTCAGTAAGTTTGGCCATCCCTGATATGTATAATATTTTAATATTGCCCCTGTTCCAAATGGATATTCCAGAATCAAATAATCTTGAAATGTAACCCATAATTCCATCTAGATTTTGGAGTCTCCTATTTGTAGATACCAGACTGCAGAATAGTCTTTGTCCAGCGTTTGAGTCTTGTACGCATTCCTGATAAGATGCTAGTATATTAATTAACAAAGGCGTATACAGTAATGATACATTTACTTTTACACAGTAACCAAATTCAGTCATATTTCAGTGATAAAGATTTAAAACCACGGGCAAATGAACTCACTTTGTTTAATAATATACATTTTAAATATCAGTTAGATCTGGCCCAGCTGGTGGTTTCTAGTTGATTGCATACTTAATTGTCCATATATGGTAGGATGAGGTCGGTTGACCAGCACTTCGTTTTTCTTTTCCTGATGCCTAGGGGTTTCTTCACTGTGCACTGATATCTCCTGGTGCTTCGGTCTATGGGATGGACCCCTAAACAACTTAAGCTGGTTACAATAATAAAATTGTTTGGTTTACATTTTTCTTGTTTTCAGTAACCCAAATTTAACATAAGAACATAAGAACGGCCGTACTGGGTCAGACCAAAGGTCCATCTAGCCCAGTATCCTGTCTACCAACAGTGGCCAATGCCAGGTGCCCCAGAGGGAGTGAACCTAACAGGTAATGATCAAGTGATCTCTCTCCTGCCATCCATCTCCACCCTCTGACAAACAGAGGCTAGGGACACCATTCCTTACCCATCCTGGCTAATAGCCATTAATGGATCCAGTTCTCTTTTAAACGCTGCTATAGTCCTAGCCTTCACAACCTCCTCAGGCAAGGAGTTCCACAAGTTGACTGTGCGCTGTGTGAAGAAGAACTTCCTTTTATTTGTTTTAAACCTGCTGCCCCTAGTTCTTGTATTATGGGAATAAGTAAATAACTTTTACTTATCTACTTTCTCCACATCACTCATGATTTTATATACCTCTATCATATCCCTCCTTAGTCTCCTCTTTGCCAAGCTGAAAAGTACTAGCCTCTTTAATCTCTCCTCATATGGGACCCGTTCCAAACCCCTAATCATTTTAGTTGCCCTTCTCTGAACCTTTTCTAGTGCCAGTATATCTTTTTTGAGATGAGGAGACCACATCTGTACGCAGTATTCAAGATGTGGGCGTACCATCGATTTATATAAGGGCAATAATATATTCTCCGTCTTATTCTCTATCCCCTTTTTAAAGATTCCTAACATCCTGTTTGCTTTTTTGACCGCCTCTGCACACTGCGTGGACGTCTTCAGAGAACTATCCATGATGACTCCAAGATCTTTTTCCTGATTTGTTGTAGCTAAATTAGCCCCCATCATATTGTATGTATAGTTGGGGTTATTTTTTCCAATGTACATTACTTTACATTTATCCACATTAAATTTCATTTGCCATTTTGTTGCCCACTTAGTTTTGTGAGATCTTTTTGAAGTTCTTCACAGTCTGCTTTGGTCCTAACTATCTTGAGCAGTTTAGTATCATCTGAAAACTTTGCCACCTCACTTTTTACCCCTTTCTCCAGATCATTTATGAATAAGTTGAATAGGATTGGTCCTAGGACAGACCCTTGGGGAACACCACTATCCATTCTGAGAATTTACCATTTATTCCTACTCTTTGTTCCCTGTCTTTTAACCAGTTCTCAATCCATGAAAGGACCTTCCCTTTCCACCTTTCCACCCCTATCCATTCTGAGAATTTACCATTTATTCCTACTCTTTGTTCCCTGTCTTTTAACCAGTTCTCAATCCATGAAAGGACCTTCCCTTTTATTCCATGACAACTTAATTTACGTAAGAGCCTTTGGTGAGAGACCTTGTCAAAGGCTTTCTGGAAATCTAAGTACACTATGTCCACTGGATCCCCCTTGTCCACATGTTTGTTGACCCCTTCAAGACACGATTTCCCTTTACAGAAACCATGTTGACTTTTGCCCAACAATTTATGTTCTTCTAGGTGTCTGACAATTTTATTCTTTACTATTGTTTCAACTAATTTGCCCGGTACTGACGTTAGACTTACCGGTCTGTAATTGCTGGGATCACCTCTAGAGCCCTTTTTAAATATTGGCGTTACATTAGCTATCTTCCAGTCATTGGGTACAGAAGCCGATTTAAAGGACAGGTTACAAACCCTAGTTAATAGTTCCGCAACTTCACATTTGAGTTCTTTCAGAACTCTTGGGTAAATGCCATCTGGTCCCGGTGACTTGTTAATGTTAAGTTTATCAATTAATTCCAAAACCTCCTCTAGTGACACTTCAATCTGTGACAGTTCCTCAGATTTGTCACCTACAAAAGCCAGCTCAGGTTTGGGAATCTCTCTAACATCCTCAGCCGTGAAGACTGAAGCAAAGAATTCATTTAGTTTCTCCACAATGACTTTATCATCTTTAAGCGCTCCTTTTTTATCTCGATCGTCCATTGGTTGTTTAGCAGGCTTCCTGCTTCTGATGTACTTAAAAAACATTTTGTTATTACCTTTTGAGTTTTTGGCTAGCCGTTCTTCAAACTCCTCTTTGGCTTGTCTTATTACATTTTTACACTTAATTTGGCAGTGTTTATGCTCCTTTCTATTTACCTCACTAGGATTTGACTTCTACTTTTTAAAAGATGCCCTTTTATCTCTCACTGCTTCTTTTACATGGTTGTTAAGCCAAGGTGGCTCTTTTTTAGTTCTTTTACTGTTTCTTAATTTGGAGTATACATTTAAGTTGGGCCTCTATTAGGGTGTCTTTAAAAAGCGTCCATGCAGCTTGGAGGGATTTCACTTTAGTCACTGTACCTTTTAATTTCTGTTTAACTAACCCCCTCATTTTTGCATAGTTCCCCTTTTTGAAATTAAATGCCACAGTGTTGGGCTGTTGAGATGTTCTTCCCACCACAGAGATGTTAAATGTTATTATATTATGGTCACTATTTCCAAGCGGTCCTGTTATAGATATAACATTATACATTTATAAATTTAATACACAGATGAACTTTGTTTACAATATAATATGGACCAAGTCTTCTATGACATGAGCTATGCTTTTGTTCTGATTTTCCCAATTCTTTAGTACAAATAGACTGTTTTAGATACTTTTGCAGTTATTGCATAGACATTCCTTTTCACTTAACACATACATTACTTTTTTCATAATAAATATAGTGCTTGACTGCTAAAATAGTTGCTCACAATCTTCCGTGAGAAAGTGTATTGCTTTTCCCTGCTGAGCACTCTGTTTTAGCAAAAGAGTTAGTAACAGAATTTTTACCCAAGCTTTTTAGTGTTAATTTGATTGTGATACCAATCCCACTTTTGTTAACTGTTTGGAAGCACAAACTTTAACAACCACTCCTTCTTTTTAACACAACATAAAAGATAATAGCTTAAAAATTAAACAAAAAATGAAGTTTAAATGCAGGTCTATGCAAACACTTTGAGTGTATTCAACTTTTATGACACTTGGTTGTGCTTGGGAGACAAAAGGTAAAAACCAGTTGAAATTGTTTGGTTAGTTTTAACGTTTTGCAACATAACCAGACATACCATATTGTGACGTTGTGCAGTCTATATGATTTTGTAAAAACATGATAAGTGAATATAATGTAATTGGAATAGTTTTATAAAAACATAAGTGAGTTTAATGTAACTGAAATATGCTTCATGCAAAAGGTATCATCACAAAGCTTATAATCTACTGAGAGTGATCATCCTATTTGTATAAATGTACCACTCTTGTATCTAAAACTAGAAATATAAAATATATCTCTGAGGGTGAGATTATCTGTATTCAGTGATCTATGTCTAATTGCACTAAGGTGGTTCAGACTCTGGTCTGTGTCTGAAGCAGATAGGTGTGTCTGGCTATCAGCAAGGCCATTGTGCTGGAACCACCAGTAGCTGGCAGGGGAGAATAGAACCAGAGGTGGCCTTTGCACATCAGCTGGCAGCTCCCAAGGGGGTTTCTGTGAACCAACCCGTCACAGTTAAGCTTTATACAGAGTAAACTCATAAATTGTTCGCCCTCTACTGTGACGGGTTGGTTCACAGAAACCCCCTTGGGAGCTGCCAGCTGATGTGCAAAGGCCACCNATTGTTATATTTTTGACATTTTTGTTATAAAATGCTTATAACTATATTTTAATATTTAATAAAGGCAAAAACAAGTTTATAAAAGCCAAAAAAGAAACTGACACTTTGTTAATATTACCTTTGCATTAATGTTGAGATGTCCCATTACATTTTTCCTTTGAATAAAAAGCCTGTGATTCATAAAAGAATATTTTTTGTTGCAATTGCATTATTTTTTGAGGCATAAATATATGTACATATTAGGGCTATCAAGCAATTAAAAAAATTAATCACGATTAATCGCGTGATTAATCGCACTGTTAAACAATAATAAAATACCGTTTATTTAAATATTTTTGGATGTTTTCTACATTTTCAAATATATTGATTTCAATTACAACACAGAATACAAAATGTAGAATGCTCACTTTATATTTATTTTTGATTACAAGTATTTGCAATGTAAAAAACCAAAAGAAATAGTATTTTTCAATTCACCTAATACAAGTACTGTAGTGCAATCTCTTTATCATGGAAGTTGAACTTACAAAATGTAGAATTATGTACAAAAAACCCTGCATTCAAAAATAAAACAATGTAAAATTTTAGACCCTGGAAGTCCACTCAGTCCTACTTCTTGTTCAGCCAATCGCTCAGACAAACAAGATTTTTTACATTTGCAGGAGATAATGCTGCCTGCTTCTTGTTTACATTGTCACCTGAAAGTGAGAACAGGCATTCACATGGCACTGGTGTAGCCAGTGTCGCAAGATATTTACGTGCCAGATGTGCTAAAGATTCATATGTCCTTTCATGCTTCAACCACCATTCCAGGAGACATGCTGATGACGGGTTCTGCTCGATAACAATCCAAAGCATTTTCATTATCTGAGTCAGATGCCACCAGAAAAAGGTTGATTTTCTTTTTTGGTGGTTCGGGTTCTATAGTTTCCGCATTGGAGTGTTGCTCTTTTAAGACATCTGGAAGCATGCTCCACACCTTGTCCCTCTCAGATTTTGGAAGGCACTTCAGATTCTTAAACCTTAGGTCGAGTGCTGTAGCTATCCTTAGCAATCTCACATTGGTACCTTCTTTGCATTTTGTCAAATCTGCAATGAAAGTGTTCTTAAAATGAACATGTGCTGGGTCATCATCTGAGACTGCTATAACATGAAATATATGGCAGATGCAGGTAAAACAGAGCAGGGGACATACAATTCTCCCCCAAGGAGTTCAGTCACAAATTTAATTAACACATTTTTTTTAACGAGCATCATCAGCATGGAAGCATGTCCTCTGGAATGGTGGCCGAAGCACGAAGAGGCATACGAATGTTTGGCATATCTGGCACGTAAATACCTTGCAACACCAGCTACAAAAGTGCCATGCAAATGCCTGTTCTCACTTTCTGGTGGCATTGTAAATAAGAAGAGGGTAAATGTACATAAACTTGTTTGTATTAGCGATTGGCTGAACAAGAAGTAGGACTGAGTGAACTTGTAGGCTCTGAAACTTTACATTGTTTTGTTTTTGAGTGCAGTTTTATAACAAAAAAATCTACATTTGTAAGTTGCACTTTCACGACAAAAAGATTGCACTACAGTACTTGTATGAGGTGAATTGAAAAATACTATTTCTTTTGTTTATCATTTTACAGTGCAAATATTTGTAATAAAAAATAATATACACTTTGATTTCAATTATAACACAGAATATATATGAAAATGTAGAAAAACATCCAAAATATTTAATACATTTCAATCAGTATTCTATTGTTTAACAGTGTGATTAAAACTGCGATTAATCGCGATACATTTTGTATCGCAATTAATTGTTTTGAGTTAATCACATGCGTTAACTGCGATTAATCGACAGCCTTAGTACATATATATATAACTGAAGCCTTTCTGAGCTTTGCACAAAAAAGTATTAAAATAGAGCAGTACCACTTATATATAAAAAAGTGTAAACTTGGCTTTTGTTGCAACAAAATAAAAACAAAACCAGGGCCTAGGAGAAGGGGCGGGGCCTTGGAGGTGGGGAGGGTTAAGGGTGTTCGGTTTTGTGCAAGTAGAAAGTTGGCAACCCTAGCTGCACTACCCTGAGGACTGGGCTAGGAACTGTTGCCTGGTTACTTTATTGTTGCTTAAAGTTATTGTGGTTGATTTATGTGCACATTTTAGTCACTGGCAGCCTCTGTTACTCAGAATGTGCAAGTATTTATGAGGACTGGAGCCTCCAGAGCCAAGTGCTGGGAATGCCTGCAATGCCAGCCTCCGAGTTTTTGGGACACAGAGGAACTGCCAGCCATCAGAAGGCTGGCTATCTGCAGGGCTCACAGCCACGCCCTGCAGTGGGGTTAGTTTCAATACAACAGGCTCAGCTTTCATTTTTACATTTTGTTCTTGTTTGTAAGAAGCTGCAAACTTTTCTGCTGAATATGGTTCTGAGTCTGACATACAATTAGTGCCCATATCAGTGGCAGGTTGAAAGAGTTCAGTGTGTGTGTGTGTGGTTCTTCTGCTGTTGGCTTTGCCTGCATCCATGCCACCTTCTGCTGTGACCCTGTGAGACCTTGTAAGTTAAACAGCTTTGAGGATAGCACAATGGATAGATGAGACACTCCAAGGAAAACAGGTCAAAGTTGCTTGTATTTCTTGTCTATGGAATTGCACCCTGGTGATTCATTCAATCCATCATTGTCCACTGGCCATGGTTAAACTTAACGTTCCATTAAGGATTATCCATGACAACAAGTTAAACATAACTTGTCTCTGTCTCTATCTGATGTAAAATAAAGAAATCTGGAGTAAAAGTAAAAGTATTTCTTATTTTGCTTTTGCATTCTACAATTTTAATTCAAAACATAACAAATTTAGCAATTTGCTTATAAAAAGCTCTGCTGTACAAGATAAAGTAAGAGCCTTTTAAAAAAGGGTTTCAAGTTTGATAGAGTGATCTTTCCAGCACCAGAGGTTTCAGAATGAATGACAAGAGACCACACTGTCTTAAAATTCTGTGGTGCTTTACTGAAGTCACAGCCATCACAGAGCACTGCTAGCTTCGGAGAAGGTGGCAGGTAGTACCACGCAGAATTCTCAGTTTCCATTCCCCAGACCCTCTTTCAAACCACACTCACCTGCCACCCCTTTATTGGGGAAATCACATTGTACTGCCTGCCCCTACTTGTACCCTGTCTGCCCCTCCTCCAATTAATTGCACTGAGCGCCCCTTCCCTGGATACAATACACACTCTAACCCTCCCCAAATACACGACATTGCCCACCCTTCCCCTGATCCACAAACATGACGCTCTGTCCTCCCACAACAGTTAGACATTCCAGGCTAGCCATTTTTTCTAAGTCTGGGCATTGGTTTGTCATGTCTGTAGGTCAGCAAGATCGTTTGTTCCTGTTGGATCTGAACAACATGAGCAACTCATGGTTGGGCTGTGAATTCTCTGGGTGTTGGGGGCTACTCAGCATGTACATCAGCTGAGAAAACTGGCATCAGCATATTTGCCCCCTCACTATAAGGGACCATTGCATAGGCTGTCTGGAGTAGCAGACACAGCGGGGCTAGGATACACACATCAGGGGCAGTAATCAGTGAGCAGGGGTTGGAGGAATTGCTAGAGCCAGGTTCAGTAAGCAAGAGTCAGAGTCAAAGTTAGGTCAAGGTCAGAGACCAGACATCAGGAGACAAGGTGACGTCTGGAGTCACAGCAGGCCCAAAGTCTGTATAGTTGCCAATGCAAACTTCCTGGTGCACCCTCTAGGGTTAAAAAGGGCACTTGGCTAACCAGAGGACCACAGGATACTGTCACTTTGGGTCCCTTGAGTGGCACTTCCTGTGGCGCCTACTCTCCACAGTGTTCCCTGGGTGTGGTGCTGTGTGTTAGCTGTCCCAAGGTTTGCAAACTCAGGTTCTAGTTCCTGTATCCTTACATTATCCCCCCCCTCCAGGGCACTTCCTCTGGATGGGCACGGGGCCCGGTTTATGTGGGAGACCTTGATGAAAACCTTTTGCCAGAGCATGGGCACAGGCAGCAGGTTCCCAGGAAAATTCTTCAGGGCCATAGCTCTCACAATTGATTAGGTAGTAGAGCTTAGCACTGAAGATAGCATGGCCTATATATTCCTCATGCCCTAGGATCTGGACTGGCTGGGGTGGCTGTTGGGACTGATCAGGAAAGGGTTCCTCTGTGTAAGGTATAAGGAGAGGTACATGGGACATAGGATGTACCTTAAGGGATCGAGGGAGCTGCAATTTGAAGATGACAGGGTTGATTTGCTGACAAATCCAGAAGAGTCCGAGGAACTGGTAGTCTAGCTTGTGGGATGGTTTGTTCTTAGGGAGTGGTTTTGCTGAAAGTCAGACCTTTTGACCCACCATGAGAGCTGGGCCTTCGTGGTGTCAGCAGTCTGTGTACCACTTGTAGTCCCTTTTTGCATCTTCAAGGTATCCTTAAGCTCCTCCTTGGATATGGTGAATTTCTTGGATCCAGTTGGTGGCTGCTTGATTCGGGGAGTCTGCTGGCAAGGCCAGGTGGAAGCAAGGGTGGAATACATAATTTGCAATGAAGGGACTCTACCCCATGGAGCTGTGGTCAGCATTGTTGTATGAGAACTCAGCATAAGGAAGGAGGGAGAACCAGTTATCTTGATGGTAGATGACAAAGCACTTTAGGTGTTGCTCTAATATTTGGTTCACCCTATCTGTCTGTCTATCTGTCTAGGGATGATACATGAATGAGATAAAAGCCAGAGCGCTTCATGCCAGAAGTGTGAGAGAAATTATAGGCCTTGGCCTGAGGTGATACAGTCTAGAAGCCCATGAAGATGGATCACATGAACCACTGGGAATCGAGCCATTGTTTCAGCTGAAAGCAAGCTGTTACAGGGCATGAAGTGCACCATTTTCATCAATTAGTCTACAACAGTCAAGCCCACTATGTGGCCATCAGAGTCAGGGAGTTCCACTATAAAGTCCAGGGTGATCAAGGCCCATGGTCTATGTGGGGTCTCTAGGGATACTACGACACTGAGGGGCTTGGTGCGCGCACACAAGTCACAAGAGTCAACGTAGTCCTGGACTTCGGCTAGCATATGGGACCACCAGAAGAAACAGGAAGCCCTGCAGAAAGTCTTAAGGCAGCCAAAGTGGCCTGCCAATGGAGTGTCATGGCAGAGATGGAGCACTTCTAGCCAGGGGCTCCCCACTGGAATGTGCATGTGCCCATCGAGGTAGATGATCACATCCTATCTGGAGCATTGCATTTTAGTTCTGGCTTTCATTTTCTCAAGCTGTTCTCTCACCTCTTGGGGTAACTGATCAACCTGCAAAGCGGATCAGATTAGATCAAGTAGGTCTTGGTGTATTGTGTCACTAAGGAAGTTGCAAGGTTTTAGGTGATTCTTGGTTTGGCCCCTCACCTTCTTGGTAGTATTCCCCTTTTTGGGATAAGACATCAGCTTTCCCATTCCTGGTTCCCGGATGATAACCAATGATGAAATTGAACCGAGAGAAGAACAATGCCCGCCTGAGCTGTCTTGGGTTCAAGGCTCACGCCTTACACAGATATTGAAGGTTCTTATGGTCAGAAAAGACTTGCACTGGGTGTCGAGCTCCCTTGAGGTGATGGTGCCACTCTGAGAGGGCTGATTTAATTGAGAGTAGTTCCTTATCTAATATCTCGTAATTCCATTCAGCAAGGGTGAGTTTTCAGGAGTAGTAGACACAGGAGTGCAACACTTGTTTGGCTCATGCCTCTGAGAAAGTGTGTCGCCAGTGGCTACATTGGGAGCATCGGCTTCCACTATGAACACCTGGGCGGGGGCTGGGTCCTAGAATGGGAGTGGTGGGGTGAAAGCAGCCTTGCGCTGTTCGAAAGCATGGTGAGCTTCGGGTGTCCAAACAAATTTGGCAGCCTTGTGGAAGAGACTGGTCATGGGGGCTATTTGCGCTGAGAAACCTACAATGAGCCATCGGTAAAAATTCACAAAGCCCAGGAAGTTCTGGAACTCCCGGGACACATAGGCACTGCCTAGATGCAGAGGGCCTCCACCTTCTGGGGGTCCATCTAGATGCCCTCTGGGGAAAGGATGTAACCCAAGAATTCTGTGGAGGACTGGTCAAAGGTAATCCTCCATTTCAGTGTGTTGCATGTCCTCCTCTAGAAACTAATAGTCTTAGCCAGAAATGAGGTTATTTTAGTCCAAGTGGTACAGAACTGTGCTGCAGTGTTAAAGGGTTAGGGGTCAAATCCCACTCCTGGTTCATAATGAAGGACGGGGCTTGCGCATAATAAAATTTGCTCTTTGCCTATTTTCTTTTGTAAGAAACCTATAATATTACCTATGAAAAACTACATTAGAAAAATGGTTTTTGGTTTGCAAATGCAGGCACTCAAAAGTTAGGATACACCAGAATGTTTTGGGGTCTGACCCCGACTCTCACTAAAATGTAAATAAAAATTTGCGTGCCAAACCAGTGCCTCTTCATACACTAAGTATTTTCATACCAGGATGAGGTCGATCTTTCTGCATTGGGTTTATCATCCTATCTTTTGTAGGTTTTGCATAGCAAAAAAAGGCACTAAAAAGATAATGGGGTCAGTTAGAAACCTCAATGTTTGTCAATGGGGAAATTGAAAGTACAACACTTTCAAGGTCTTTGGGGGTCTCTTGGACCCCAAATATGTACATAAATTTAAATAAAATGTGAGAGGCAAAACATTGCCTCTTTTTTCTTTAAGTATTCTCAAACTATGAGGAGGACAACCTGTTAGCATTGGTTTTGTCTGCATTCCTCTTGTGGTTTTAGTGTAGCAAAAAAGCCATTCAAAACTTATTGGGACCAGTTAGACCCCAAATAAATTATCCAAGTATTCCAGAATCCGCTTGTTTATATTTTGAGGAAGCAGTTATGACATGATTATGTGAACCTTTCAGCATTGTTTTTATCACCATCATTTCAGTGGTTTTTATTTTTCACAAAAAAAAATCTCCAAAAGTTTCTGAGACCCCAGATGACATTTTCCTCATGTATCATCACAATTGTCTAGCAAATTGAGTTTGTTTGAAAATAACACTGTCAAATTAAGTTTCTGGGAACCTACACTTGCTAAGAAGAGTTTCTGGGGAAGCCACAATTGTCAGATACATTTTCTGGCAAGCCCACACTTGACAGATGCTGTTGCTGGGGAAAAGACTTGCTGTTGACAGAAGAAGTTTCAGTTTAATGTCTCTTGCCCTGTTACCATCAATAGCAGTGGCTGTGTTTGAAAGCTCCACTGGCTGTGTATTTCCCTTGTGAGACAAAATGGCAAGAAGAGTTCCTGGGAATTGACACAGAGGAACCCGATGGTTCTGACATCGTGCAGTTTAGTGGCGATGACTCTGCCTGGGAGCCTGGTGTTGTGGCACAGGGTGGTGGAAGCAGTGGAAGATGAAATCACTGAGGAAAGTGACTCCAGTAATATTGCTGTGCAGGAAAGTCGGGATGTGCCTGCACACTTTTACCTGTCCAAGAGCAAAGCTGAAAAATGGGGAAAAACAGCACAGATCCCAGCAAAACCTCCAACGAGAAACAACCTGGCCCTCATATTCAATACAGAGTGTCAGGGAAACGCTATTCTCCTGCTTGCAGCTTTTTGTGACTGAAGTTATGCTACATAGACTCAGAATTTAAGGTCAGATCACACATCATGATCATCTAGTCTGACCTCCTGCACATTGCAGGCCACAGAACCTCACCCACCCACTCCTGTAATAGACCCCTAACCTCTGGCTGAGTTATTGACATCCTCAAATCATGGTTTAAAGACTTCAAGTTATAGAGAATCCACCATTTACACCAGTTTAAACCTGCAAGTGACCCATGTCCCATGCTGTAGAGGAAGGTGAAACCGCCCCAGGGTCTCTGCCAATCTGACCTGGGGGGAAATTCCATCCAGACTCCAAATATAGAGATCAGTTAGACCCTGTGCATGTTGGCAAGACCAGAGGTGAAAGTAAGCTGGTACGGTCCGGTACGGTGTACCAGCAAGAGCCAGTACGCTGTGCCGGACCGGACCGGCTTCTGTGGTGGTGATTTAAAGGGCCCAAGGCCAGGGGCGGCTCTAGGCACCAGCAAAGCAAGCAGGTGCTTGGGGCAGCCCATTTGCAGGGGCGGCAGCCGGCAGGGATCCAGCCTGGGAGCTGAGAACCAACAGGGGTCCCTGGGAGCTGTAGTTCCTTGGTTAGCTCCCTGCCTATAGAGCCAGCCCTGGAGCAAGGAAAGAACTACATTTCCCAGCATTCCCTTGGCCGCTATCAACAGGAAAGGGAGGGGGAGGGAGTATGGTAGCTGAAACCTCATGCTGCAGCTTGCTGTGAATGGAGAGCTCACTGCTAGAACGGGGTGGCACTGTGAACGGGGAACAAGTATGCCCACGGAGTAGAAGGCTTTGTCCCAGATATCCCCTGTGACAGTGAACCCCATAAAGGGGCTCACAAATGTATGTATGATATAACTGGAATAGGGTTTTGCTACATAGGCCATGTAACATATCTATGTAAAGGTTATGATCTACTGGTTATGTTCACCCTAGTTGTATGCAGGCACCATTTGTGTGTTCAAAGTTATGAACATTGGCTGTATGATTGCTTGATTTCTAAGGGGCCTCAGTTAGAACATTTGATGACTTCTTGGGAAAGGAATGTGCAAATTAGGTGTTCAGTCAGGGGGCACTTAACAGACAAAAGAGCTTGGAAGACTCCAATCCACATTAGAAGTCTACCTGAGGACGTTCAAGGCAGCATGTGGGTAATGGCTGCTACCTGCAGTCCTGAGTCATGCATGGGCATGTGACCTGCCCATGTGATTCCGAATCTCCATT
>QXTE01000421.1:583759-631445 GCA_003942145.1 Platysternon megacephalum
ATTTTATTTTATTTTGCTGGGTAACTTACTTTGTTCTGTCTGTTACTACTTGGAATCACTTAAATCCTACTATCTGTATTTAATAAAATCACTTTCTACTTATTAATTAACTCAGAGTATGTATTAATACCTGGGGGAGCAAACAGCTGTGCATATCTCTCTATCAGTGTTATAGAGGGCGAACAATTTATGAGTTTACCCTGTATATGCTTTATACAGGGTAAAACGGATTTATTTGGGTTTAGACCCCATTGGGAATTGGGCATCTGAGTGCTAAGGGCAAGCAGACTTCTGTGAGTTGTTCTCAGGTGAACCTGCAGCTTTGAGACAGGTTATTCAGACTCGGGGTCTGTGCTGGAGCAGATGGGTGTGTCTGGCTTCAACAAGACAGAGTGCTGAAACCACCGGTAGCTGGCAGGGAGAACAGGAACAGAAGTAGTCTTTGCACATCAGCTGGCAACTCCCAAGTGGGTTTCTGTGATCCAACCCGTCACATCCCCTTCAGAAGACATCCCCAGCCTGGATTAGGGATACTGGTGTGACCTCACCTTGCAGCCCCCAAAGAAAGAATTGGGTGGACTAAATTGACAGTGCCCCTCTCTATCTGAAGCCTAGCAAGGGAGGTACGTGGATCCCACTAGAATTTAAAATGAAAAGTAAGGGAGGGGAGGCTCTACTAGAGGACTTGGGCAGCTTTAGATACAGTACCCGGCACTTAGGAGGATTTCCACTTCTGAGCCATGGAAGCAGAAATGGACTTTTCCTTTCCAGATTTAGCTAATATTCAGAAAGGGAATCTAGCACCTGCCTTCCAGATTTGAACACCCTCAAAATTCAGGAGTGCTCAAGCTCAATTTGGGCAGCTGTTACTTCATTTCTCCCAAATCAAATATACTGATCCACTGTAAATTGCTGTAGAAAAAGTAGGATAAAATTGAGCAAGAAATGCTTCCCAGTGGTTATTAGGACTGGAATTGCTATTTTCAACAGCCATTGCCATGGTTTTTTTTAGTTTTATTTGTTTAAAAGGAAGACAGTGATATTGCATTGGCAAATTCCCCATAGAAACAAAGAGTGGAACAAAAGAATAATAAAGGCACCTCAGCTTTTCCTCATTTATGGAGGACAGTCTTATAATATGCATCCAGATACCCTCCAATCACACAAGCTGAAAATTGTTCCACTTTACTGCAGTTCTGTAACCATATGGGAACCAATCCTGTCTGTGTTCTGTGCACATCTAAAATTCCTGCTGAATGACCCGCCCTGGGAATGAGTTACCAGTGACCCAGGGCTGGGGCAGAAAGAGGGTGCGGTTGGCGGGGGAGAGCCCAGAGTTGGGGTGTCAGGGGGGTGCAGGTGGAGGGGGGAGAGCCCAGGGCTGGGGCGGCAGGGTGTGGGTGGGGGGGGGCACTGGTGGGGGGCAAGTGGAGAGCCCAAAGCTGGGGCAGCAGGGGGCGGGGGGGGAGGGGGGAGAGCCCAGGGCTGGGGCGGCAGGGTGTGGGTGGGTGGGTGGGGGCACTGGTGGGGGGCAAGTGGAGAGCCCAAAGCTGGGGCAGCAGGGGGCGTGGGTGGAAGGGGGAGAGCCCAGGGCTGGGGCGGCAGGGGGGAGGCCCAGAGCAGGGGCGGCAGGGGGTGCAGGTGGAGGGGGAGCCCAGGGCTGGGGCAGCAGGGAGGTGCAGGGGGTAACCCAGGGCTGGGGTGTGGGGCAGCCAAACATTTTTTTGCTTGGGGCAGCAAAAAACCTAGAGCCGGCCCTGCCCAGGGCTCCAGCCGCTGCGGGGAGGTCCTTTAAAGCGCCGCCAGAGCTCCGGCAGCCAGGCTCGGGTGGGGATTTAAAGGGCCCGGTGCTCCTGCCACTGCGGGGAGCCCCGGGCCCTTTAAATCCCCGCCGGAGCTCCAGCAGCCGGGCTCGGGCGGTGATTTAAAGGGCCCGGAGCTCCGCGGCGGCCAGAGCCCCGGGCCCTTTAATTTGCCCCTGAGCCCCGGGGCTCCCAGCCGCCTCTGCAGCTGGTAGCTCCGGGGTGATTTAAAGGTATTGGGGCTCCCAGCCACAGCTGGAGCCCCAGGGCCTTTAAATCTTGAAAGGCCCCGCCTCTTACGGTTGAGGCCCCGCCTCTTACGGTTGAGGCCACGCCCCCGCTCAGGACTCCGGTAGTAAGTCCTTTAAGTTACTTTCACCCCTGGGCAAGACCCACCAGCCAGACACCTGGGAAACAGTTCTCTGTAGTAACTCAGAGCCCTCCCCATCTAGTGCCCCATCTCCAGCCATTTGGGACATTTACAGTCGCAGATCGGCTACATGTCACTGTAGGCAGTCTCATCATACCATCCCCGCCATAAAGTTATCTAGTTCAGGCTTGGAGACAGTTATGTTTTTTGCTCCCAGTGCTCCCCTTGCAAGGCTGTTGCAGAATTTCACTCCTCTGATGGTTAGAAACCTTCATCTAATTTCAGGCCTAATCTCACTCTCCAGAATTCTAACAAGTATGGGGCTGAGTTGCTTGGGAGTACTTAGCGGCCAATACTACATACAGAACTTCATGCCTATTTGGGACTGCTTATTTTAGCGGGTGTTTATAGATCTAGCTGTGGTCAAATGACCATGGAAAGCCAGTATTCAGAGCCACCATTTCACTCCATCAATTTCAAACTGCAACAAGGGTCCTGCGCTTCGACAACAGAGAAGCACGCAGAAGTCAAAATGAGACCATTAATCTTGCTCCTATCTCAGAGATATGGGGTTTGTTTGTTAGTACTCTGCACAGGTGTTTGTTTACCTATGAGACTGCCACCATTGATGAACAGCTGGTGGCTTTCCATGGTCACTGTCCTTTCAGGCAGCATATGCCTTTAAACTCATCCAGGCACTGCGTCAAATTCTGGCTATGCTGTGACTCTACAACTTCTTATGTTTTAAATACTGACATATAGACTGGCAGAGAGGGAAATGCAGCAGCAGCAAGAAATGTGGTTAACAAATTGGCACAATTTTTAGAAGGAACCGGGAGAAATGTCACAATGGACAATTTTTTTCACCAGTGCTGGTCTTGCAAGGGACTTGCTGCCCCAAAAAACTTACTTTGGTTGGCACAATGAGCATGAACAAGCCTGAAATTCCTGCTCAGTTCCTTCCCCACCAGCAAAGACCAGTCCCCTCCAGTTTATTTGGTTTCCAGGAAAATATGACCCTTCTGAATTATGTACCCAAAAAGGGGAAGCGGTAATACATATGGGGCTGAAGCAAAACCTGACATCATTAATTTTTATAACAAACCAAAAGGTGTGGACACTTGTGACCAGATGGTAGCCTCAACTACCACAAAACAGATGGGCAAATGCTGGCCAATGGTGGGTTTTGTGACTATTTTGGACATTGCATGTCTGAATGCATATATTGTTTGGATTTTGTTGAATTGCATGTGGCATAATAAATCTCTGAATAAGAGATGGATGTTTCTCAGGGACCTTGGTACATAGAATCAATCATAGAATCATAGAATATCAGGGTTGGAAGGGATCTCAGGAGGTCATCTGGTCCAACCCCCTGCTCAAAGCAGGACCTAATCCCAACTAAATCATCCCAGCCAGGGCTTTGTCAAGCCTGACCTTAAAAACCTCTAAGGAAGGAGATTCCACCACCTCCCTAGGTAACCCATTCCAGTGCTTCACCACCCTCCTAGTGAAAAAGTTTTTCCTAATATCCAATCTAAACCTCCCCCACTGCAACTTGAGACCATTACTCCTTGTTCTGTCATCTGGTACCACTGAGAACAGTCTAGATCCATCCTCTTTGGAACCCCCTTTCAGGTAGTTGAAAGCAGCTATCAAATCCCCCCTCATTCTTCTCTTCTGCAGACTAAACAATCCCAGTTCCCTCAGCCTCTCCTCATAACTCATGTGCTCCAGCCCCCTAATCATTTTTGTTGCCCTCCGCTGGACTCTTTCCAATTTTTCCACATCCTTCTTGTAGTGTGGGGCCCAAAACTGGACACAGTACTCCAGGTGAGGCCTCACCAATGTCGAATAGAGGGGAACGATCACGTCCCTCGATCTGCTGGCAATGCCCCTACTTATACAGCCCAAAATGCCGTTAGCCTTCTTGGCAACAAGGGCACACTGTTGACTCATATCCAGCTTCTCGTCCACCGTAACCCCTAGGTCCTTTTCTGCAGAACTGCTGCCTAGCCACTCGGTCCCTAGTCTGTAACAGTGCATGGGATTCTTCCGTCCTAAGTGCAGGACTCTGCACTTGTCCTTGTTGAACCTCATCAGGTTTCTTTTGGCCCAATCCTCTAATTTGTCTAGGTCCCTCTGTATCCTATCCCTACCCTCCAGCGTATCTACCACTCCTCCCAGTTTAGTGTCATCTGCAAATTTGCTGAGAGTGCAGTCCACGCCATCCTCCAGATCATTAATGAAGATATTGAACAAAACCGGCCCCAGGACCGACCCTTGGGGCACTCCGCTTGAAACCGGCTGCCAACTAGACATGGAGCCGTTGATCACTACCCGTTGAGCCCGACGATCTAGCCAGCTTTCTATCCACCTTATAGTCCATTCATCCAGCCCATACTTCTTTAACTTGCCGGCAAGAATACTGTGGGAGACCGTATCAAAAGCTTTGCTAAAGTCAAGGAATAACACATCCACTGCTTTCCCCTCATCCACAGACCCAGGTATCTCCTCATAGAAGGAAATTAGGTTAGTCAGGCATGATGGTGAAACCTCAGGTGCAGGAAAGGAACATTGCAGCCTCACCTCAGACTCGTAGGAAAGCAGCATCTAGTGTGGGTACTGACCAGAGGCTAAGAAATGGAGAAGATGTTACATCTCTTCCAGAAAATGAGAAAAAAACCACATAAAAATGTTCAAAGTGTAAAAACTTTGTAGGTTCAGAACATATGTCACCTACTTGCTCCATTTATTAAATGTGGTAGGCCATTTACTGCTATTTTGTGGTGTTTGTGCTTTTTATATTGTTGCTGTTGCTGTGTAATTTCTTTGTCTAAACATGGGGTGAGTTAGACCCCGACAACTATATAGTGTGTAGCTTTTTCTAAAATGTGTTTGATCATGGGGTCAGTTAGACCCCTACACAAATACTATGTAATGTACTTTTGAATCTAGGAAAGTTTTAAATCGTTCATAGCTTTGTAATTCACGGGTTACAATAAAGTCAATTTTAAATGCATCCCATGCTTTCCCCCCCAATTTTGACATACTAGGGGTCTCCAGACCCTAATACAGGAAGAGTTGGGTGATTTTTGGTCCAATATGGGGGTTAAGGTTGCCCAAGCAAATCACTGACACCAAATGATTGTAGCTGGCTCTCTCAATGCCTCCTTCCTTTTCTGAGGGCCCAAATGGCTTATTCATTCCATTTCTTTTTAGAGGAAGATGGAAAGGGGTTTAAAAAGGGGAGAAGGAGAGAAGGCAGAGAGTGGTTGATAAAATGAGGTTTGGGGGAGGTGGCAGACCTAGAGACAAGGGGAATGAGAAGGAAGGGGGTAGTGGGCTGGCCAAGTGTGTGATTGGAGTCCACAGACCACAAAAAATCCAAGTGTAAAATGTCCATTGTGATGTCAAAAGGCTGCTCCTGGCAGAATTGCAATATGGAGGGCTTCTGGAGGTTGAAGTCTTTCATAGGTTGTCCTGGAAGCTCCCTCTTCTTGCTGGCCTGGAGCTTTGGTGCCCTAAACTGTCTAGTTTGGGCTGGTAAGGGAGGGGCTAGCAGGCTTTGCATTCAACCTTAGGGCTGCACTACTAGTGCCCTATTCTTACCTGGCCATGAGTACATAGATCCCCAGCTGCCTCTTTGGACCCAAGTCCCAATGCGCTCAGCAACCTGCATCCCTACCACTTGCAAGGATCCAAGAAGTAGAACCTGGGGCTGTATAGCCTAGGACAGATGATGCTCCCACAGTGCTACCAGGAGGCCATGCAGAGGCACAACCAGGGAACACTGGGGAGGGTAGGTGCTGCAGGAAGTACCACCCAAGAGACCCAGACTGATGGCACCCTGCAGCTCTCTGACTGTCCAAGCACCCTATTTAATCCCAGGTGTTGCCTCAGGAAGTTGTCTTAGCAGTCACATAGACTTTGGCTTCCTTCAAGCCAGACTTTGCTTGATCTCCTGGTCTCTGACTCCAGTCCGAATCTGACTCCAACACCTGCCTCTCAATCCTAGCCTGGTACTGCCTCTGATCTGCAGTCTCTGACCCCAGCTGGACTCTGACCCTGACTCTTGCTTATGGGACGTGGCTCTTGCGGTTTCTCCAACTTCTGCTTGGCGACCACCATCCCTGGTGTGCAGACCTCAGCCCAGCTGTGACCGCTAGGCCAGACCACCTATGCCCCAGTCCCTCACCACACTCTGTGACCCACCCTATTAGGCCTAGATCCACAAAAGGACTTAGGCATTGCAATGCCTAACTTTTTGGTGCCTAGAAAATCACTGGAACAACAAAGGAACCAAAATGTCTGAGTTAGGTGCCTAGGTTTCCTATACAATGCATGGGGAGAGATAAGCACCTTAGAACAGGATTCACAAAAGCCAGCAAGCTGGGGCAGCTACCTATCTAAACTAGCCAAGGGGAGGTGTGCTTCCTAAACCTAAGCCTCACCCCCTCACAGAGTTAAGTGCCTAAGTTTGGGCTGAAGGGAGATGTCTCCTTGTGCTTGGGATCCACACCTGGGAACACCTTTCCTGGATTCAGGCACATAAGGCCTGGTCTACACTACGATTTTAGGTCGAATTTAGCAGCGTTACCTCGATTTAAGCCTGGACCCGTCCACACGACGAAGCCCTTTTTTCCGACTTTAAGGGCTCTTTAAATCGGTTTCTTTAAACCACCTCCGACGACGGGATTAGCGCTGAAATCGGTTTTGCCATTTCGAATTTGGGTTAGTGTGGCCGCAATTCGATGGTATTGGCCTCCGGGAACTATCCCACAGTGCACCGTTGTGACCGCTCTGGACATCAATCTGAACTCGGATGCACTGGCCAGGTAGACAGGAAAAGCCCCGCGAACGTTTGAATTTCATTTCCTGTTTGCCCAGCGTGGAGAGCACAGGTGACCACGCAGAGCTCATCAGCACAGGTAACCATGATGGAGTCCCAGGATCGCAGAAGAGCTCCAGCATGGACCGAACGGGAGGTACGGGATCTGATCGCCATATGGGGAGACGAATCCGTGCTAGCGGAACTCCGTAGCAGTAAAAGAAATGCAAAAACATTTGAAAAAGTATCAAAGGGCATGAAGGACAGAGGCCATAACAGGGATGCACAGCAGTGCCGCGTGAAAATTAAGGAGCTAAGGCAAGCCTACCAGAAAACCAGAGAGGCAAACGGAAGGTCCGGGGCACAGCCGCAGACATGCCGCTTCTACGCCGAGCTGCATGCCATGCTAGGGGGTGCAGCCACCACTATCCCAACCCTGTGCTATGACTCCGTCAATGGAGACTCACGCAACACAGAAGCGGGTTCTGGGGACGAGGAAGACGATGATGATGAACAGACGGGAGATGGCTCACAGCAAGGAGGCAGAGAAACCGTTTTCCCCAACAGCCAGGATCTGTTTATCACCCTGGACCTGGAGCCAGTAAACCCCGAACCCACCGAATCCCAAAGCGTGCTCGCAGACCCCGGAGAAGGGACCTCTGGTGAGTGTACCTTTGTAAATATTACACATGGTTTAAAAGCAAGCGTGTTTAATGATTAATTTGCCCTGGCATTCACGGCCAGGACAGCTACTGGAAAAGTCTGTTAACGTGTATGGGGATGGAGCGGAAATCCTCCAGGGACATCTCCAGAAAGCTCTCCTGGATGTACTCCCAAAGCCTTTGCAAAAGGTTTCTGGGGAGGGCTGCCTTATTCCGTCCGCCATGGTAGGACACTTTACCACGCCAGGCCAGTAGCACGTAGTCTGGAATCATTGCATAGCAAAGCATGGCAGCGTATGGTCCCGGTGTTTGCTGGCATTCAGACAACATCCATTCCTTATCTCTCTGTGTTATCCTCAGGAGAGTGATATCATTCATGGTCACCTGGTTGAAATAGGGTGCTTTTATTAAGGGGACATTCAGAGTGCCCGTTCCTGCTCGGCTGAACAGAAATGTTCCCCACTGTTAGCCACGCGGTGGGGGGAGGGGTGAAGTGATCATCCCAGGGAATTGGGTGTGTGTGGGGGGGGGGGGGGGGGTTAGTTGGGTTTGTGCTGCACGTTAACCCGGCAACCGCATCCCTCCCTCCTTTTAAATTGCCATACCATTTTAAATGGCCAACCCAACGGCTGCTTGGTATGGAAAATGAGGGTGCTGCTGTTTGAAACCATTCCCACATGTTATTAAGGTTAAAGAAGCCAAAAGACTGTGGCTTACCATGGCTGCCTGCAAGCCGAATTCTGTTGCCTGGCCCTGCGTGAGTGATCTCTCACACCAAATCGGCAGACCCTCAATATAAATAGAGGCAAAATACGACCTTGTAACGAAAGCATTTGTGCTATGTAATGTGAACAGCAAGGTTTAACGGGAAAGAGTGATCCTATTGTTCTCTAAAATGTGTCTTTTTAACTACCTATCTCCCTTTTCCCCCACCAGCTGCAAATGTTTCTCCTTCGCAGAGGCTAGTGAAGATTAGAAGGAGGAAGAAGAGAACTCGGGATGAAATGTTCTCGGAGCTCCAGACGGCCTCCCACGCTGACAGGGTTCAGCAGAATGCTTGGAGGCAGACAATGTCTGACTGCAGAAAAGCACAGTTTGAACGCGAGGAGAGGTGGCGGGCTGAATCGCGTGCTGAATCGGAGAGGTTGCGTGCTGAATCGCGGGCTGAATCTGAGAGGTGGCGTCAGATTGAGAACAGAAGGCAGGAGTCCATGCTCCGACTGCTGGAGCATCAAAGTGAGATGCTCCAGCGTATGGTTGAGCTGCAAGAAAGGCAGCAGGAGCACAGACCGCCACTACAGCCCCTGTGTAACCAACAGCCCTCCTCCCCAAGTTCCATGGCGTCCTCACCCAGACGCCCAAGAACGCGGTGGGGGGGCCTCCGGCCACCCAGCCACTCCACCCCAGAGGATTGCTCAAGCAGCAGAAGGCTGGCCTTCAATAAGTTTTGAAGTTTCTAATTTTTAAAGTTTTAAAGTTTTATAGTGCACGGTGTCCTTGTCCTTCCCTCCTCCCCCACCCCACCCAGCGCTTCCCTCCTCCCCCATCCCTCCTGGGCTACCTTGGCAGTTATCCTCCTATTTGTGTGAATTAATAAAGAATGCATGAATTTGAAGTAACAATGACTTTATTGCCTCTGCAAGCGGTGATCGAAGGGGGGAGGGGAGGGTGTCTAGCTTACAGTGAAGTAGAGTGAACCGGGCGGGGGCGGGGGGGAGGTTCATCAAGGAGAAACAAACAGAACTTTCACACCGTAGCCTGGCCAGTCATGAAACTGGTTTTCAAAGCTTCTCTGATGCGCACCGCACCCTGCTGTACTCTTCTAATCGCCCTGGTGTCTGGCTGCGCGTAATTAGCGGCCAGGCGATTTGCCTCAGCCTCCCACCCCGCCATAAACGTCTCCCCCTTACTCTCACAGATATTGTGGAGCGCACAACAAGCAGTAATAACAATGGGAATATTGTTTTCGCTGAGGTCTAACCGAGTCAGTAAACTGCGCCAGCGCGCTTTTAAACGTCCAAATGCACATTCTACCACCATTCTGCACTTGCTCAGCCTGTAGTTGAACAGGTCCTGACTACTGTCCAGGCTGCCTGTGTATGGCTTCATGAGCCATGGCATTAAGGGGTAGGCTGGGTCCCCAAGGATAACTATAGGCATTTCAACATCCCCAACGGTTATTTTCTGGTCTGGGAAGAAAGTCCCTTCCTGCAGCTTTTGAAACAGACCAGAGTTCCTGAAGACGCGAGCGTCATGTACCTTTCCTGGCCATCCCACGTTGATGTTGGTAAAACGTCCCTTGTGATCCACCAGTGCTTGCAGCAGCATTGAAAAGTACCCCTTTCGGTTTATGTACTCGCTGGCTTGGTGCTCCGGTGCCAAGATAGGGATATGGGTTCCATCTATCGCCCCACCACAGTTAGGGAATCCCATTGCAGCAAAGCCATCCACTATGACCTGCACATTTCCCAGAGTCACTACCCTTGATATCAGCAGCTCTTTGATTGCCCTGGCTACTTGAATCACAGCAGCCCCCACAGTAGATTTGCCCACTCCAAATTGATGTCCGACTGACCGGTAGCTGTCTGGCGTTGCAAGCTTCCACAGGGCTATGGCCACTCGCTTCTCAACTGTCAGGGCTGCTCTCATCTTGGTATTCTGGCGCTTCAGGGCAGGGGAAAGCAAGTCACAAAGTTCCATGAAAGTGCCCTTACGCATGCGAAAGTTTCGCAGCCACTGGGAATCGTCCCACACCTGCAGCACTATGCGGTCCCACCAGTCTGTGCTTGTTTCCCGGGCCCAGAATCGGCGTTCCACGGCATGAACCTGCCCCATTACCACCATGATTTTCACATTGCTGTGGCCCGTACTTTGTGAGAAGTCTATGTCTATTTCCTCATCACTCTCGTCACCGCGCTGCTGTTGCCTCTGCGCTGCTGTTGCCTCCTCCTCCTCCTCCTCCTGGTTTTGCTTTGACAGGTTCCGGCTATGCATATACTCCAGGATAATGCGCGTGGTTGTCATAGTGCTCATAATTGCCGCGGTGATCTGAGCGGGCTCCATGATCCCAGTGCTATGGCGTCTGGGCAGAAAAAAGGCGCGAAACGATTGTCTGCTGTTGCTTTCACGGAGGGAGGGAGGGAGGGAGGGAGTGGGGGCCTGACGACATGTACCCAGAATCACCCGCGACACTGTTTTTGCCCCATCAGGCATTGGGATCTCAACCCAGAATTCCAATGGGCGGCGGAGACTGCGGGAACTGTGGGATAGCTACCCACAGTGCAACGCTCCAGAAGTCGACGCTAGCCTCGGTACTGTGGATGAAGTCCGCCGACTTAATGCACTTAGACCATTTTGTGTGGGGACACACACAATCGACTGTATAAAAACGATTTCTATAAAACCGACTTCTATAAATTCGACCTAATTTCATAGTGTAGACATACCCTAAGTCAATTCTGGTGAGGAGCTGGCAAGTACCTGCCTAACTATGTGCAAAACAGCCCAGGGGAGGGCAGGGAAGAAGAGCTTCCTTATACCCTTTAGCCTAGGGCTCAAAGCATTCACCCAGGATGTGGGAGACCCCAGTTGAAGTCCCTCTCCACCTGATGAGGAGAAGGGATTTGAATGGGGATTTCCCACCTCTCAGGTGAGTGCTCCAGTCACTGGACCATGGGATATTCTTCTGTAGGGCTTTCTTGGTCTCTTCTTGAAGCTGTTCCACTTTAATTAAATACATCACTGACAAAAATGTTCATTAATGCAGAACTAAGGTTGCCCAGTGTACCTCGTGGTGCCCTTCCAGAATGTCAAAATCAGTAAAACTCAAACTTTGGAAAAGCAGAGGATACAAAGTGAAGAAGGTATGTGCCCACACAACCATAACTTTGCCCCCTGGAGCTGGCAATAGCTACTGGGAATTATCGGCATGTACCCTAGCTGCATTCATTGTGTTAGGTGTAGCTGTATTGAATAGCAGAGGGATGAGTTAGAGCAGTTTGGCAGAGCTGTGACTGACATGAGGTGATGTGGAGGGACCATGGCCCTCAGGGGCGGGGGTGGGGGGTGAGGGGGAGAGAGAGTGAGCCTCTCTCCCTGACTCCTGTATGTATGATCGTAGGACAGGTGCACGTGAACCTTGAGAGATGCTATCCATCTAATTTCAGCACTGTGTTGTGTGGTCTGTGTCACTTGTGGGGCACAGGGTCTTCTTGCCATAAGGATTGTCAGCAGGTAGGTGCTGCTCCATTCATATCAGTGGGTGTTCCCATCTCCCCTCCCCAGCGCTGGAGAGCCTGTGATGTACATCAGATATGCCCATTCTCAACCCTTCACCCTAATCTCAGCTGTATGTTCCTTGTGCATGCTTCCAACAAATCCATTCTCAGCTCCCCATCCACAGGTGCAGGGCTTTCCCAGGTTCTGACTCATATGGGGATAGGGAGAGGGGCTCTGTCCCCTAGATGGATAAGAACCCCCAGATCCCATGAGAGGGCAAGGAGGCTCAGACCCCCTAGAGGGGTATGCCCCACTGAAATACTGGTTTAACTGAGGGGTGGCAAGAAGAGGGACTCAGACCTCTGCCCAAAGGGGATAGGCCTCCAGATCCCAGCTCACATGAGGGGGGAAAGGAGAGGGGCTCAGACACCCCAAGTGCCTTCCCAGATCTTGGTGCACACATGGGAGTGGAGAATGTGGGGCTGACAGGTGCCCCACACCCCAATCACTTCCACTTGCCTTGCTACCCACCTCCATGTCATCCCTCCCAGTGTCCCACACCTCCAACTATCTTAACCCCCGCCTCCTTCCCCCTGATCTGAGCCCCAAACACTTCTCCCTTACCACCAGCAAGGAGGGTCTGAATGAGCTCTCCCCTGACATCTAGTGATGAGAGGGGGAGAAAAGATTTCAGAAGCAGACTGTATTTGTGTAGACACGCATACTCTGCCTAGGTGCGCAGCAGATGGAGCTGCTTTGCCAAAATGATCAATTTTGGCTCATTTTGGGTTATTTATTTGAATAATAGTATTTGAATCCAGGGGCAATGAAATTTTGTTATCCTCATTGTACAAGTAATGGGCAGCAGAACTGTGCTTAGCATACCCTGGTTGAGGGGGCCACCCTAAACTGAACCTCACTTGCTAAGGGATGCCATATCCAAGTGGAGATGAGCGTGGATGAGGACAGTTGTTCCTACCTAGTGGTGTGGGCTCTTCCTAAAGAGTTCTAGACACCATTTGATCTGCTCCTCCTCAGTGTTTAATGAGAGAGCTGATCACACTCAATTGGGAGTTGTTGTTTCTAGCTGATGTTTCCTAAAGCTGGCATCCCTGCTGGTCTGGTCTGGGAGCTGAGCCTTAGACCTTGTGTGGGGACAGTGAACACAGAGACTGCACTGGGTGTAAGGTTCCTCTCTATCTGCTGAAATAATTGAGAGTTGGGGTAAGTGGTAGAACCTCAGAACATGAGTCTGCGGGAGCAGCTAGTGGCAACAGAGAGACAGCAGCAGCGAGAGTGGCAGCAGAGAGACAATGGCCTGTGGTGGTGGAGAAACAGCAGCAGCTGTGAGCCAGTTGCAGAGGCAGCAGCAAAGGCATTCTCGAAGCCCACCCCCAACAGGGGTGGGAGGTGAACCCTGTGAATGCACCTCTGAACTCTGGGTCTTTTGCTAACCAAGAACAACCAACTGAATGGGATGCAGTGGAGGGATAGGGGAGTAATGTATTAAAGGGACATTCATTTGTTAGACTTTCCTATTGCAAAGTGGGAAACTGAGGCAAAGGACACTGCCCAACACACTGTGGAGTCAGGTTTACTTATGGTCACATGCTTTTGAAGGTGGTTGAGGAGTTTTCCCAAATAAATGCTTGGATCCCATTCCCTTTTACACACAGACTCAGTGCTTGCAAGTGAGGAAGTATTGCCTCTTACAAGCACATAGGGATGGTGTTAAATTGTCCCAGATTACTGGGTGGGGGCTCAAGCCAGTTCTGTTTTGTATTGTTGAGAGGAACCCCTCACTATCGAACTTGGCCCTTATTGCTGCTGACTCTAGCTGGCAGAAGGGTTATGCACCCATTCCCATTTACCCCATTTGCCCCCTACTCCTCTGCTCCCTAATTCCCACTCCCACCCCAGCAAGTATTAGCATATGTAATTTGTCTTTTCAAAAACAGTTTGAGTGCCTTCTGATTGTTTTGCTATACTCTGATTACATTTCCCCCAAAATAAAAATAAACTGCTATGGCAAAGACAGATTTTAGCCAGATGCCTGCATTTTTTAGTTCAGATTTCAGCCCTGGGCTGGGTTTAAACTCACAGGGTATGTCTACACTGCAATAAAAGACCTGATATATGACTGCGGCTGGCCTGGATCTTGGGCTTTGGGGTTAAAAATTGCAGTATGGACGTTTGGGCTGAGGCTGCAGCCTGGGCTCTCAGACCCCATGAAGCGAGAGGTTCTCAGAGCCTGGACTCCAGCCCAAGCCTAGAAGTCTACATTGCTATTTTTAGCCTTGCAGCCTGAGCCCCAGAAAGCAGAGTCAACTGACCAGTCTCTGACACTCAGTGCTGTGGAATTTTTATTGCAGCTCAGATGTACCCACAGTGTCTAGAGGTTCTTGGATTCTTCAATTACCATAATATTCCCTCAGAGCTACGTAGGTTGTGACTCACAAATGCCTTTCGGAGGGGCACACTCTCTCTCTCTCTCTGCACATGCTCGGAGTGCCTGGTATGAAATGAGGACAGTGATATAATAAGCATCACAGAAACTTGGCAGAATGATAATCAATGGGACATGGTAATACCAGGGTGCAAAATGTAGAGTAGGGCGTGTGGTGTGGGAAGTGGCACTATATGTGAAAGAAGGCATAGAGTCGAATATAGTAAAAATTTTGAATCAATCAAATTGTTCCATAGAATATCCATGTATAACAGCGCTTTACCGGTTGCTGTACCCCTAAGGGCAGCTTATCATCAAGAGGAACCCTTTCCTGCTGTCGCTCTGCTTCGGCTGCAGTGGGTTTCAATGGCCTGGGTTCTTGGCTGCTAACTGGTGGTGCCTCCACCTGACTCTTTAAGGGAGTCAGTAACTTTACCTCCCTATGTGGTTTCAACAATCCTGTGGCTTCATCTATTTCCGACCTGGTACTTACCCCTATGACTAGCCTGATACCTCATACATATACGATTCTGACACCTCTGTAATGGACAAACCAGCAATCAAGGTACACTTTATCTACATGGGGAAATATAGAGGAAGCATATAAAAGGGAAGGGGAAGATGGATTTGGAGTGGGTACATCAGTAACACCATACAACTCACCAGTAACACAACCCCCAGGGTGGATTTCCATCGATACACAAGTCCAGTTTATTCTACCCTAATGGGCACGAAACTCTGGGCAACCATGAAAAAGTACGATGTTGGTTGTAAGCTTATTCTTACCATTAAACAACTGTATGCCAAGCCCAGCAGTGCAGTTCTCATCAATGGCACAATAGGAGAGTAGTTTTGCACCACTGTTGGAGTCTGGCAAGGCTGTCTTCTTTTGCCCATGCTGTTCAACATCTACTTGGAGCACATAATAACTGATGCCCTAGAAGATCACATATGAACAGTCAGCATTGGGGGGTGAACAATCTTAAATCTTTCGTTCACTGATGACATTGACGGCCTGGCAGGCGGCAAAGATTAACTTGCCAACCTTGTGAAACGTTTGCATGAAACATCCGTAAAATACGGCATGGAAATCAGTGCAGAGAAAACCAAGCTGATGACAAACAAATGTGACGGGATCAGCTCACATATCACTGTCAGTGGACAAGAGCTGGAGACAGTGAAACAGTTCAAGTATTTGGGGGCAATCACGGATGATGGATCCAAAGCAGAAATTCTGGCAAGAACTGCGCAAACAACCGCAGCAGTGGCAAAGCTAAAGCCAATTTGAGGAATAAGGACATCTCTCTGGAATTCAAACTAAAACTGCTGCACGCATTGGTAATCTCCATTTTTCTGTATGCATGCGAGACATGGACCCTTACGGCAGAACTTGAATGGAAAATACAGGTAGTAGAGATGAGTTACTTCCGTAAAATCCTGGGCATTGCCTGCTTCGACCACATCACTAATGAAGAGGTCCGCAACATCATCACCCAATGTGCAAGGTCATAGGAAGACCTCCTGATGACCGTGAAGAAGCGCAAGCTGAAGTGGTACGGCCATGTAACAAGATCATCTGGCCTATCCAAGATCATAGAATGATAGAATCATAGAACTTAAGATCAGAAGGGACCATTATGATCATCTAGTCTGACCTCCTGCATGATGCAGGCCACAAGAGTTGACCCACCCACTCCTGAAATAACTCTCACCCTTGACTCAGCTGTTGAAGTCCCCAAATCATGATTTGACGACTTCAAGCAGCAGATAATCCTCTAGCAAGCGACCCCTGCCCCATGCTGCGGAGGAAGGCGAAAAACCTCCAGGGCCTCTGCCAATCTACCCTGGAGGAAAATTCCTTCCCGACCCCAAATATGGCGATCAGCTGAACCCCGAGCATGCGGCCAAGATTCTCCATCCAGACACTTAGGAAAAGACTTTCAATATCCCAACATTTATCATCGGTACTAACTACCAGCGGTGGCACATTATTGACCTATTGAGTAAATCAAGTTATCCTATCAAACCATTCCCTCCATAAACTTATCAANGGCACATTATTGACCTATTGGGTAAATCAAGTTATCCTATCAGATCATCCCTTCCATAAACTTATCAAGCTTAGTCTTAAAGCCGGAGAGGTCTTTTGCCCCCACTATGTCCCCCGGCAGGCCATTCCAGTATTTCACTCCTCTGACGGTCAGAAACCTTCGCCTAATTTCAAGCCTAAACTTCCCAACTGCCAATTTATATCCATTTGTTCTCGTATCCACATTAGCACTGAGCCGAAATAATTCCTCTCCCTCCCCGATATTGATCCCTCTGATATATTTAAAGAGAGCAATCATATCTCCCCTCAACCTTCTTTTGGTTAAGGAAAACAATCCGAGCTCCTCAAGTCGCCTTTCATACGACAGGCTTTCCATTCCTCGAATCATCCTAGTGGCCCTTCTCTGTACCCTTTCCAGTTTAAGTTCATCCTTCTTAAACATGGGAGACCAGAACTGCACACAGTACTCCAAATGAGGTCTCACCAGCGCCTTGTATAACGGGACTAGCACCTCCTTATCTCTACTAGAAATACCTCACCTAATGCAACCCAAGACCGCATTAGCCTTTTTGACGGCCACATCACATTGCCAACTCATAGTCATCCTTCAAGGGCAGTACAGGGGAAGAGAAGTGTGAGTTACCTCCTAGCTGCTGCTTCCTGCCTGAGTGGAGCATAGGCGATCTCTGACTGTTTCCCCCTGGCTGAGGGGAGTGCAGGCAATTCCCCTGACTGTTTCCCCTGCCTGAGGGGAGCATGGGTGATCCCCTAGGGTTGCCAACTTTCTACTCACACAAAACCGAACACACTTGCCCCGCCCACTGCCCTGCTCCAAGGCCTCACCCCTTCTCTAAGGCCCCACCCCCTGCTCACTCCATCCCCCACCCCACTGTCGCTCGCTGTCCCCACCCTCACTCACTTGCTCATTTTCACCAGACTGGCTCAAGGGGCTGGGGTGTGGGCTGGGTATGAGGGGTTTGGATTGTAGGAGGGTACTCTGGGCTGGGACCAAGGGTTTTGGAGTGTGGGGGATCAGGGCTGGGGCAGGGGTTTGGAGTGTGGGGGCGGGGCTCCGACTGGAGGTGCAGGCTCTGTGGTGGAGTTGGGGATGAGGGGTTTGGGGTGCAAGAGGGTGCTCCGGGCTGGGACTAAGGGGTTTGGAAGGTGGAAGGGGATCAGGGCTGGGGCAGGCGGTTGGGGCATGGGAGGGGGTGAAGGGTGCAGGCTCTAGGAAGCCCCTACATCAGGTGGCTCCCAGAAGCAGCGGCATGTCCTCCCTCCAACTCCTACATGGAGGTATGGCCAGGCTGCTCTCTGCACTGCCCTGTCCACCACCCCCGCAGTTCCCATTGGCCACAGTTCCCAGCCAATGGGAGCTGTGGGGCGGTGCTTGGGGCGGGGGCAGCGTGCGGAGCCTCCTGGCTGCCCCTTCGCGTAGGAGCCAGAGGGGGGACATGCCGCTGCTTTCCGGAGCTGTGCAGAGCCACAGCAGTCAGGGAGCCTGCCTTAGCCCCATCTGCGCTGCTGACCGGCCTTTTAACGGCCCGGTCAGTGGTGCTGACCGGAGCCGCCAGGGTCTCTTTTCGACCGGTTGTTCTGGTCGAAAACTGGACACCAGGCAACCCTATGATCCCCTGACTGTCTNACCAAGGGGGTTTCTGTGAACCAACCCGTCACACCCCTACATTGTGGGGACTTTTCCCACTGTGATTAACACCTATTGCTGCTGCAGAGAGGTTGACCCCCTGGGTGAATCGGCCCCCTCATCCTCTCATTACACTCAAACACCTTCACGCCTGCAACAACTCATCAAGGTACATGGGTTCCTCCATGTTACAGAGCCCATTCATCATCATCATCACTCCCAAATCCGCATTGGTTGTTGCGGCACCATCACTGATGAGCAATCAACCAATTGTCTCCACCCCTGACGATTGTGTGTCAGTGCTTGAGTCTCCGCGAAGTCCATTCCTGTCCACTCTTTTTCTGTGTACCTCTTCTTCCTCCTCTCACTCCCCCCTCCAATTGACTTAGTCAGCCTCCTGTCCCCCAGGGTTCACCCAGTCACCAGGCACAATACCCTTGGTGACATGAGCACACTGCAGTCTTCCCAGTCTCTTGTTTACCCAGCAACAACCATGGCTCCCTTTTTCATCAGACCCATTAACCCAGGTTACACTTGGATAGAAATTCCGTGCTTGACTAATAAGAGTCTAGTACTAGGAATATACTACCAACCACCTGACCAGGATGGTGATGGTGACTGTGAAATGCTCAAAGTGATTCGACAGATTACAAAACCAGATGACCCAATAAAAATGGGAGATTTCAACTATCCCCACACTGACTGAGTACACAAGTCTGAGTAACTGTCCCAGACTGAGATGTCAATAGAGGAGGTTTTGAAACAAATTGATAAATTAAACAATAAGCCACAAGGACCAGATGGTATCACGCAAAAGTTCTGAACGAACTTAAATATGAAATTGCAGAACTACTAATTGTAGAATGTAACCTATTGCTTAAATCAGGCGCCTGTATCAGATGACTAGACGATAGCTAATATAACGCTGATTTTTAAGAGAGGCCCCACAGGCAATCCTGGCAATTACAGGCCCTTAAGCCTAACTTCAGTACCAGAAAATTGATTGAAACTATAGTAAAGAACAGAATTTCAGACACATAGATGAACACAATATGTTGGGGAAGAGTCAATATGACTTTATCAGAGGGGTAGCTGTGTTAGTCTGGATCTGTAAAAAGTGACAAAGAGTCCTGTGGCACCTTATAGACTAACAGAAGTATTGGAGCATAAGCTTTTGTGGGTGAATACCCACTTCGTCAGACACAACATATGACTTTTGTCAGACGCAAAATATGATTTTTGTTAAGGAAAGTCATGCCTCACCAATCTATTAGAATTCTTTGAGGGTGCCAAAAAGTATGAGGACAAGGATTATCCAGATGATATAATGTATTGGACTTTAACAAAGTCCCTCACCAAAGGCTTTTAAGCAAAGTAAGCTGTCATGGGATAAAAGGGAAGGTCCTCTCATGGATCAGTAACTGGTTAAAAGACAGGAAACAAAGGTTAGGAATAAATGGTCAGTTTTCACAATGAAGAGAGGGTCCCCCTAGGACATATTAGGGTCCCCCTAGGACATATACTGGGACCTGTGATGTTCAGAGTATTCATAAATGAAAAGGGAGTGAACAGTGAGGTGGCAACATTTGCAGATGATACAAAAGATGGTTAAGTCCAAAGCCTAACGTGCAGAATTACAAAGGTATCTATCTCACTAAATTGGATGACTAGGCAACAAAATGGCAAATGAAATTCAGTGCAAAGTGCAAAGTAATGCACATTGGAAAACATAATCCCAACTATACCTACAAAATGATGGGGTCTAAATTGACTGTTACGTCTGACGAAGTGGGTATTCACCCACGAACGCTTATGCTCCAATACGTCTGTTAGTCTATAAGGTGTCACAGGACTCTCTGTCGCTTTTTACAGATCCAGACTAACACAGCTACCCCTCTGATACTCAAGAAAGAGATCTTGGAGTCACCATGGATAGTTCTCTGTAAACTTCTGCTCACTGTAAAGCAGCAGTCAAAAAAGCTAACAGAATATTAGGAACCATTAGGAAAGGGACAGATAAGACAGAAAAGATCATTATGCCACTATATAAATCCATGGTACGCCCACACCTTGAATACTGTGTGCAGTTCTGGTTGCCCCATCTCAAAAAGATATATTAAAATTGGAAAAGATACGGAGAAGGGCAACAAAAATAATTAGGGGGATAAAACAGCTTCCACTGGAGGAGAGATTAAAAAGACTGGGACTGTTCAGTTCAGAAAAGAGATCATTAAGGAGGGATATGACAGAGGTCTGTAAAATCATGAACAGTGCTGAGAAAGTAAATAGTGAAGTGTTATTTACCCCTTCACATTATAGAAGAACCAGAGGTCAGCCAATGAAATTAATAGGCAGCAAGTTTAAAACTAACATAAGAAAGTACTTCTTCACACAAGGCAGAGTCAACTTGTGGAACTCATTGATGAGGATGTAATGAAGGCCAAAAGTATAACTGGGTTAAAAAAAGAATTAGATAAGTCCATGGAGGATAGGTCCATCAATGACTATTATCCAAGATGGTCAGGGACACAGCCCTAAATCTCTGACAACCAGAACCTGGGACTGAATTATAAGGAATGGATCACTCGATAATTGCCCTGTTGTGTTGTTTCCCTCTGAAGCATCTGATGCAGGCCGCTGTCAGAAGACGGGATTCTGGGCTAGATGATCCATTGTTCTGATACATTATGGCCATTCTTATGTAATTCATCTGGCTTCTGAGCTTTAAGCTACATATGTAGCTAAACTCTTTTTGGAATTCTGTTCTCAATTTTGTTCCCCAAAAGGGCACTGGGTGCCATGCAGTAGTTGGGGTAAATACCTAGAGATTGAGACCATTTTGACCAGGATCAGAGTCACGGGTTGACCTCTAGAGCCGCACACAAAACATTGTCAATGTTTCCAACCTCAAGAAAAGCTCCTTTTTGAGGGGGCTAAATCTTAGGACTCCTTGGTCCAATGACTCCAAAGTTGGATGACTAACTCTACCTTATGCCTCTATGGGGCACAGCAAATTCCAATGCAATCCGAGTACCCATATGATTTTAGAGTACTTAGAAGACTTAGCCTTTAAACAGAAATCTGTTCTGAATCTTAACTGTAGCAGACCTGGAGCTCTCCTACAATTAAATAACTAAATATTAACAGGGCCAGAGAAAGAGTGAGAATAACTCTGTAGTCCAGTGGTTAGGGCGCCCACCTGGAAGGTGGGAGAGCCAGGGCCACAGACCCCCTGCTCCAGTGTCTTGTTAATTATATATCCACAGTTGAACAGCTCTCACAGGAGAGATTGAGGGCTCTGCACACCAGAATATCCAAAAGCTCAGGGGCTAGAACATTCTCCTGCGATGTGTGGAGGACCCCTGTTCAAATCCTTTCTACACTTCAGGCAGACAGTGGGGAATTCAACCTGGGTCTACCACATCCCAGCTGAGTGCTCTAACTGCTGGGCTGAAAGTTATAATGTGGCACCTCCTCTTCTGGCCAGATTTTGAATGGACTTATCTGATAGGCATCTTCAGGCCACCTACTGGATTGGACCCCACATATGAAGTAGCCAGAGGAGTGCCTATCTTCCCCGGGTTCATGGGTCACACTGGAACTCAGGCTGGAGATAGGGGTTTGGGTGCCTAGAGTGAGGCCTCAGTACATGTGCCCAGAGGCAGAAATACAGGGAATATTTACAACAAAAATTTTGGTGCTGAGTGAGTTTAGGTGCCTACAGGGTTAGGTGGCAGCCACACAGGAGATTTGTGGATCATGGTGGTGCCTAAATCTGAGACATAGGTGCCTGAAACTGGGCTTTGGGTACCTAAACCTTTGTGGATCTGGGCTTTAGGTACCTAAACCTTTGTGGATCTGGGCTTTAGGTACCTAAACCTTTGTGGATCTGGGCCTCTCCACCCACACCCTAAACAGGTGGTGAGCTCATACCACTCAACACCACCCGCACCCCACCCTAACCACTCACCTGCACAGTGGCGCTGGAACATTTTTAATTGTTGGGGTGCTGAAAGCCAGCCCCCTTACCCCTATCCACTCCCCCTCACCTCCCCCCCCCAGAGCTGAGGCCAGGACCCTGGGTGCATGGGGCTGGCAGCTGGGACCCCAGGCACGCAGGGCTGGCAGCCAGGATCCCAGCACGGGGCTGGCAGTCAGGAGCCTGTGGGTGCTGCAGCACCCCCCGCACCCCTAGTTCCCACGCCTATGCACCTGCCCCCTCCCAGCTTTTCTGCCTTCCCTCCTTACTCCTTGGCCTCTGCTTTCAGGCTTACATGTTTCAGTTTGTTTATCTGTTTCAGCTGAAAAACTCTACAAGCTCCTGCAAACTGCTAATATGCAACATTAGCTGCATCTAATTAATCCTATTCCATGAAGAGTCTAGTAATTACCTTCCAGCACTGCACCCCAAGAAGGGTGCTGACAGAGAGAGCCAAGAAACCTACCAGTGTTAATCAGCAATTTACAAGGCCTGTGAAGAGAATTTCATTTTCTTATCCAAATTAAAACTTTTTTGATTGATAATCTCACTAAATATTTGCTGTTGAGAGTAAGCTGAGCTGATTTTGCTGGTGCCTGTGAAGCGAAAGGCATTTGTTCAATTATTTACAGACTTGCTCAGTGAGCAGTGTGCACACCAGGAATGTAAAGAGTACAATCACAGGGAATCTCTTCAAAGATTTTTCATTGTAAGTAAAAAGTGAACAATGATAGGAGGGAACACTCTCCTGAGTAAGGAAAGCTGCAAATTCTCTGTGTGATAAATAGAGCTGTCACTGGGTCCTGGTAATCACGTCCATAGCACGCCTTCCCCAACCTTTCCCCAGAAACCTCACCTCCCTAGCATCCCCAGTAGGGAGCAGAAGGTACCATAACTCCCTCACACTAGGAACAAAGGGGGCCTGTTAAAAGTCTGGCTCCAGCTATGGAGCTATCAAGGCCTTAGATGAGAGAAACAGGGATCTTAGTTCCAAGTGAGTTTGTAGTGTGGGGCATGGAGTCAGTGGCAGGACCCTTTTCCTCACTACAGGGGAGAGGTGTGCTATTTCTGTGGCTCTGGGGATGACAGCTAGGGTTGGGGGCTGTAAGGGCATGTCTTCACTGCATCTGGGAGTGAACCTCCCAGCCCAAGTCCACAGATGCATGGTAGCACTCTAAAAATAGCCAGATAGAATGTGCTTTGACATTGCAGCTTGGGCTCTCAAGCTACATCCCCCACTCCACGGCTTCAGAAGCCAAGCTCCAGCCCAAGCAGCAACATTTACACAGTTATTTTTAAAGTGCAAGTGTAAACCCCACTAGCATGACTCTGTGAACCTGGGCTGGGAGACTCACTCCCAGGTGCAGTGTAGACATGCCCAAAGAGAACTGAGTGTAGGGTCTATGCAGATCCAACCAGTACCAAATACAAGGGAGGAAACAAGGAGACCAATAGTGGCAACTCAATGACGGTGCACAGAGGAGAGATTCCATTTGTGCATTACACACTTTAGAATGTACACTCCTTGGGGCAAAGACTGGCATTTATTTTGTGCTTCTTCAACACCTGTTTGACAAATAGAGAATGAAAAGGTTATACCTGAGCACTATCCCCTGCCTTTCAAGTGCATTTCAAGGGTTCAGATTCATTTTCAAAGGTAGAACTCAATAAGGTGACACTGGTTCGTGTACAAACATTAGCCCATTTCATTTACTTCACAAGAAGGGATGTTCTAGCTCTTTGGATGCCCTTTCTAGCAGGCTTTCCAGGGAACAGTTGAAGGGATTAAAATTTCTGATCTAAATTATTTTCTGAACATTTTAAAATTAACTTTCAAGAAGACATAAAAAAGAGAAACAAATGCTATTACTCAGCTGTAACAGGGCACTGGTCTTGTGAGTGTAGGCATGGCCAGTATGAGGATTGCAGAACTTCAGACTTTTACAGTTGAGAATTCTGGGGGATGTAGGACAAATAGAGTATATAGTCTGGGTGTGTTTGTTGTGCGTGTTATATGCATGATGTTATGAACAAGGCAGGAAATAAAAGGCATGGCCTATTACTCTGTCTGTGAGAGACCAGGATGGGAGCAAGGAGTGGTTTTAGTAGGGTGCTCAAAAGAAGAACAGCTGAGGCGGTTTGTTCTCTCCTGGCAAGAGCCTAAGAAAGAATCTGAGTGGGGCTGTAAGTAGTCTAAGGGACTACTGTCAATCAAACATTGACCCTGATCCTGACCCCTCTGGCCCCACCTTCCTGTCACCGTAAGCCCCTCCCATGAGTATTACTTCCAGGGTTAAGACTGACACATGACCAGAAGCAAGAGTGGCATGTGACCCTGCTAAGAACTTCTCCCACTGCCCTCTACCAATCAGCATGGGTTTCACCCCCAGAGGCCCTCCTGGAAGGGAAATGTGCAGCAATCAGAATAGGTATAGCACAAAAGTCTAGGTGGGAACCCTTGATCTCTGGAGATCAACAGTTGGCCAGTCAGCAGCACTGCCCCCAGAAGCCTGATCACGGCATGGAAGAGGCAGTTTTGTTTCAAGAGTGCGTTTCTCAGAAACCATGGAAACACTGAGAAAAAACATGGCCTCCTTCATCACCCCCATGAGAAATACAGAATTTGTTTTAGCTCCGAAGGGGCTTGGTTCCCTGCGGAGGCAGTCCGGAGGAGGGAGCTGCTTAGGGGAGCCCTTTGATGGAACCTGACCCGAGACCCAAGCACTTGTGAGGCAGACTGACAAGTGTGATGGCTGCCCAGTGTCTGCCCCTGTGGAGGAAGGTGACTGTGGGTCACCAGAGTCGGACAAAGTTAATGGAGAAGATGCTGATCAGGTAAATAGACTATAAAAAGTGGCCGTCAAGGATGAGGTGCAATGAGGTAGAAACTGACCTGGGGTTGCATAAATCTAAAAACAGTGGACTTATAGCTGTTTCTTTTCTGAAAACCTCTCCAAAGCTTGACTATGCCTTTCTAGGGGACCCAGGGGCCCTCGGCATCAGACAGCAAAGGTGAATCAGGCCCAACTTGTTTTTGCTCTACACCAAGACAACTTGTTCAGCAGGAGACTGTGCACGAAGAGGCTGATAACTGTATGGATTTAAGGAAGGCCCTTGGCATAGAAATAACTGAGACTGTGGCATGTCATGATCGTAAAAGAGTCATGCAGTCTATTGTATGCATTTTATTTATGCTGTCCTTAATCACTGTCTTAGGGAGAAGATTTTGAAGATTGTGAGGGCTGTGTTATAGACGCACCAGGCCAGCAGCATAATGACTGTGTGATTTGGACTTCAGAGGACAGAAACTGCAAGCTCTGGGCCCTGTGTGCTGACTTGTGTTTGGAAAGCTTATTAAATACTGTTATTGCCATAGGTTATGCAATGCAATGTTGGTGCTTAACCCAAGAAAATGTAGCACAAGAGGTAACTTTGGTTAATGCTGTGCAAAGCACTTGAGATCCTAATAGTGTTTTAAACAAAATTAATGCATTATATTGATTGTTTGATCCTCACAAGAAGTTAGAGAACACTGCTTAGGAAAAATACTGTAAGAAGTTGAAAAGGATTAAGTTAGAGGATGGTGAGGGGACAAGCATGTGATATAAAATATAAATAAACTTGGTATCTGTAAATAAAAATATCTATTGAAAAGGTCTTTGTGACTATCTTTGTTTCTGTTACAAGGTCTGTCTAGCAATTAAATAAGATGAAAGTTTTAATGGAGCATCACAGTTTGTTTGCAAGGGTTGTATGTCTCTTAAAGAAAAATCATTTGTGAGAACCCAGCTATTGTGTCTTTGAGAAAAGAGACCTAGTCACAGCAAACAGCTGAAAAGCATGTAATAGAATCCTGGGGAAATAAAAGAAAAAAGTGTTTAAAATAAAGCAAAAAACCCCTCCTATATTTTGTATAAAACATGGATGTTTGAGATGTGTTTGAGTACAATACTGCTGACTCAACATCATTGAACTGCATTGGTTTAACCCTAACCTCTTGAAAAAAATGGGGTTGTGCGGAACTGTTGCCTTCAAATGTAGTCACACACCCATGTCTCCTTAACATTTCATGGAGGTTAAAGATATGTTATCATTAATTAGGTTTGCTGGGTTGCCACAGTAAGGGGCATTGGGTGATGAGCTCTGATTAACATTAAATGAAATAAAACCTCAGGAGTTTGTAGAATGCTTTGGGTCAGTCTTTTTAGCAACTCAAAGTGTTTTTTTTCTAAAGTAAATTCTGCTGTAGCCCATAACACATTAAGAGTGCCACACCTGAGAAATGGCAGAATTCCAAACAGTGTGTAAAGCATTGGCTACATACCTCAAACATTAAAACGTCTAACATTAATAGGTGAAAATAAAAGGATAACTAGGGAAAAGGCTGTAACTATGGCTCAGTAACAAATCTAAGTGTACAGTTGTATTTCTGTTACAAGGCCTGTGTGGGGTTTTAATTAAAACTGGGGTTTGAAGGGTTTTCAAGGGTTTGTATGTTTTTTAAATAAAAATAGTTTGTGAGAACCCAGCTATTGTGTCTTTAAGACATTTCAGCAAAAAGCTGAAATGCATTAGTAGAATCCTGGGGAAAACAAAATGTGTTTAAAATAAAGTAAAAAAACTCCTATATTCTGTATAAAACGTGCATGTTTGTGACTTATGTTTGAATACAAGAGGAGAATCAACCCTGTTGAACTGATTTGGTGTAACCACCCCCTACTGAAATGGTAGGGGTGATTCTGTAAGCGTAGGTCTAGATGTGATTATCCACCCTTGTTTCCTTAATGTACAATCAGGGTTAAAGATGCCAGTTATCAGTAATTAGGTTTGATAGGCAGTCGCGCACAGAAAAGAGGTGGCTGGGGTTGGTGAGCTCTGATTAATATTAAATTAAATAACACTTCCGGAGATTGTAGTTGAACACTATGGGTCAGTCTTTCTAGCAACTCAAAGTCATTAACAATTTAAAAATAATATATTTTCAAAAATAAACAGTAGTCTAACCCAAAATTGAAATGTAGCAAGGGTTCACAAACCTTCACAATATAAATAAAATAAGAATATGCTGTAAGAACAATTGAACATTTAAAAGCAATGGGGCATATGCAGGAAACAGGTGAGGGTTTCTTGAAAAGTAGTTTGTTACAGAGTGGCATTGAGTGTTTAAAATACTGGATTTTTTACTCTGTGCAAAATGTGGTGTGGGTTTTGATGTTTAAATTGTTGTTTGTGATTTAGGTGTGGGGTTTTTTTAAGTATTTTGTTGCAAACTTTGTTTTGGTGTACATGGGGAAAATGTGCTTCCATTAAAAATGTCTGTGTATTGGAGAAACACTAATGGTAGAAACAAACCATCCCATGTGGATGTTTGTTTTGTAGCCTGAAATTGATTTTGTAAAGCTATAACTTTTAAAAAAGCATCCTTAGTATTTCATTTTTAAATTTTACAAGACTGTTCCATGTGTTTTTGTAATAATGTTGTCCCACACAGTACGGTCAAAACAAGAGAGACTCTAGACCGCAGTGTAAACTAGCTCAAAAGAAAAAAGAAAGACACAATGGAAAAGAAAAATTCTCCAGCATCAACAACTGACAGACATTTGAACCCTAGTAAATATATTTTGCTTATTTGTTTGGTTGTTTAAACAGTTTTGTTTTTAAGCAAATACATAGGAGTGGGTGGACTTTGGTGAGAAAGAGAGAGATTACAGAGTTAAGTTTTGTTTGTTTTGTGTGTGTAAGAGAGAGAAAGAAAGCGAGCTTGGTAAATACTTAAACTGGAATATCTCTGTTTTCCTAAACAGGTCTGTGCAACTCTCCTGATGATGCCATAGTCAGAGCTACTGAGCCGAGACACTGCCAACACAACCAACAAAGAACCAGGAATCTGCTCTGCAACCTTGTGATGGGGTGTCTACCCAATACAAGTCCTGAAGGGATTAAGATGGCTACATGGGCCAATTATCCACCTAGACTGCACCTGGAGAAGGAGTCAGGGGCAATGAGGATTAATTAGAGGTGAAGCTCAGCTGGACAGGAACAGGAGGGGCAGGTATAAAGCCCAGTAGCTGAGAGCAGAAAAGGGCTGCAGAAAGGGAGGCTGCAGTCAGTCTCAGGGTGAGTGAAGGCAAGGTAGGAAGTAGCCCAGGGTACTTGTTTGTTGTAGGGTCCCTGGGCTGGAAGCCAGTGTTGAGGGTGGGCCTGCGTTCCCTACCAGCCACTGGAGAAGAGACACCATGAAGAAGGCAGTGAATAAGAAGACTACCTGGGACAGTGGGGTCCCAAGAGACTTTGATACATGCACTCCACTGGAAGGAGAAAACTACAGTGACCTGGCTGGAGGGCCAAGCAATGAAGTGGGAGTAGTTGAGTCCTGAGTGAGTGAGACACAGGGAGAGTGATGGAGTGTAGAGCCCTGAAGCAGGACTAGGATCCCGAGGACCCGCTGCCATAATAGCAGGAGCAGGCAAAATGTACTTTGTTGCGGGTGGAATTGGGTGGGCAAAAAAACCAGACTGCGGTAATTTGTGGGAAAACACTGTGGCACCTTAGTATTCCTGTTCTTTTTGTGGATACAGACTAACAAGGCTGCTACTCTGAAACCTGGGAAAACACAGTCTCTTGTCAGTTTGTCATAAATAGAATTTCAGCAATGTAAAGCAAGGTTTTTTTGTTTTTGTTTTTTTACAATAAAGATTTTAATACTTAAATTTAAGCAAGGAATAGAAAGAGATTTGATTAACAGCATGTAGACGAGCGGACTCACCCCTGCGGCGCCTCCTGCTGGTCGTCTCGGGGATTAGCTCTTCCAGCGTCCTGGAGCGCCCCCTGCAGGCTGGTGATCCAGCTTGCCACTGGCCCGTGTCCCTCCCAGGACCGCCAACCTCCTTTCTGCGGCCTCCCAACCCCAGGCCATCTCCCGGGTTTGGGTTCGGCCTTCCTGCGGGCCAACTCCGCGGCCTCTAGCCGTGCCTGCAGGTCTGAGTCCCCCAGGCCCTCTTCTTTCAGGGTCTGGGTCCCCACAGTCACCTTGTCCACCCCCACCTGGGTCCCAGCCTCCTGCTGGACCCAGTCTGTGGATTTCCCAGGTGAAGGTGGTCCTGGCGACGGTCTGGGTCCCGACCTCTTTCGGGGTCCCCTCCATCCCATCCGCCGCCTCTGCCTCCAGTCCTGACCCTCCTGGGCCCACAGGCACCTCCTCCGGCGTCACCTCAGTTCTTCTGAGGGGGAAGTGCCTCTTTATATGCCCGGGTGCCCGGCAGCCCCAGCAGGCATCCCATCCCGCCTCCGTGCTGCCCCGGACCTCGGCATCTTTCTTTTGTCCCTCGCTGGACCAGCCCCTCCTGGGTTGCCCTGGGTCGTGTTCCTTGGGGCCGGGAAGTCTCTCCAAAGATGCCCCCGCCGCCCACAGGCCCAACACGCCTGCAGCCACCTGGGTTCCCTCACCCAGCGCGCTGCCTGAGGGACTTGGAGCCATCCCAGTTCGGGGTGAGGCCCCCTGCCCCCAACCCCGTAGGGACAGTCCCGCCGTCTGTGCCCACGCCTGGCACAGGCGTAACAAGTCCATAGTTCTGCTCCGGGCCTCCTGGCCCTAGGGCTGGGCTCCTCCCTCTGCCATCGGCGGGTCCTCCTGAACACGCGCCGGAGGAGCTTCCACATGGCCCACTGTTCCTCCAGCACCTGGGGCATCTGTCCTTGGAGGGCCCACTGCGCCTCCCATACTCCATCCTGGGTCTCCCGGTCCCCCTTCAGGCCGTCAGCCCCCTTCCACTGGGGAACTGACGCCGGGCCCCACCCAGGGACAACACCTGGGGTCTCCGCATAATACACCCCAGTGTATGCGGGATCCATCGTCCCTGCTTGTCTCTCCACCTCAATGTCCAGGCATTAGTCCCTGTCCTTGTCCTGGCCCCTTGTGTCAGGGGCAGACCGCTTATGCCCACATTCTCCACCAAATGTAGGCGAGCGCACTCACCCCTGCGGTGCCTCCTGCTGGTCGTCCAGGGAATTAGCTCTCCCAGCATCTGGAGCGCCCCCTGCAGGCTGGTGATCCGGCTTGCCACTGGCCTGTGTCCCTCCCAGGACCCCGGTGCACCTTTCACTGGGTCTCCCTCTCCCAGGGGAACCCCCAACCACTATCCCCACCTTGCGTCAGTCATAGGCTACTGCCAGTCACCAACTAGCCCCCGCGCCCTGGGGCAGACTGCAGTGTCAGCCACTCATCATAGGCCAGGTTGGGTTTGGACCTGCTGCATTGGACCTACCCCTGGGCTGCCCTCTGCAACCCCCAGTACCTGTTGGCCTTTGCTAGGCCGCAGCCGGGGGCTTTCCAGGCTAGAGCTCCCCGGCTCCTCTGCCTTTCCCCAGCCCTGCTCCACTCAGGTACCCTGTCCTTAGCTCCCTGCAGCCAGGCCCTTCTCTCTCTGAAGGCAGAGAGAGACTCACTGTGCTCCTGGCTCAAAGCCTTTTTATAGGGGCCGGCTGTGGTCTGTTTGGGGCGTGGCTCCCAGCTGTGCCTACTTCCCCAATCAGCCTGGGAGCTGCTTGCCCCAGCCACAGCCCTCTGCTGGGCTGTTCTAAGCCCCTCAGGGCAGGAGCGGGTTACCACCCCGCTACACAGCAGTTAATGTATTTTTACATGGTTTAAGAAATATTTATTTTATTCTTTTAGTGGTAAAAATTGGGTCTGAATTTTGCTTATATATATAATATATTAACTGACCATTTTGTTGTTGTTGGGATGTTTAAGTAGCATGGGGAAATCTGTCTCTCTTGTGGGATTTGTGGGATCTAAGGTTTTTGCGGATGGGACTGGGATACACAAGAACAAATGGATATAAACTGGCCATCGGGAAGTTTAGACTTGAAATTAGATGAAGGTTTCTAACCATCAGAGGAGTGAAGTTCTGGAACAGCCTTCCAAGAGGAGCAAAAGACATATCGGGCTTCAAGACTAAGCTTGATAAGTTTATGGAGGGGATGGTATGATGGGATAGCCTAATTTTGGCAATTAATTTATCTTTGACTATTAGCGGTAAATATGCCCAATGGCCTGTGATGGGACACTAGATAGGGTGGGATCTGAGTTACTACAGAGAATTCTTTCCTGGGTGTCTGGCTGGTGAGTCTTGCCACATGCTCAGGGTTTAGCTGATCGCCATATTTGGGGTCAGGAAGGAATTTTCCTCCAGGGCAGATTGGCAGAGGCTCGGGGGGGGTTTCGCCTTCCTCTGCAGCATGGGGCACGGGTCACTTGCTGGAGGATTCTCTGCACCTTGAAGTCTTTAAACCACAAGTTGAGGACTTCAATAGCTGGGGTTTGATACAGGAGTGGGTGGGTAAGATTTTGTGGCCTGCATCATGCGGGAGGTCAGACTAGACGATCATAATGGTCCCTTCTGACCTTAAAGTCTATGATTCTATGATAAAAATGCAAGAAACAATGTGGAAGCAGGTGGGACTCGGTATTGTAGGGCAAGACAGGAGTGTGATTAAAAATAATACCCCCGCACAGGGCTCTAATGGAGTATGATCAGAGAAAGGGGTGTCAGCCTGGCAGAGCTAATCCCCAGACATGGCCAGAAGGAGGAGCTCCAGCAGTAAGTAGTGCACCATCGTGACAGATGGTTAACAACACAAAACAGCAGACGAGCACAGAGGACACGAGGACAGTCCAAAGCTCAGATACATCAAACAGAAGGACAAAACAGAAGATTGTGGTAAGAAGCAACAATGCAAACACAACTCCAGTTCCTCAGTGGTCAACACCACACCAAGCCCCGAGAAACTGAGAGAAAACACACAGATTCACAAACCTGGAGCATGTGCTTTAGGGATTGTGAATAAAAAAATGAGGACTGAAAACCCATGTGACCTAGGTGTATCTCTTTATGAAGTATCTGAAAATTGATATGAACTATTCTCTTACTTCAATATGCTAGGCGCAGCTCTTCCGTATTCTAAAAGAATCTGGGAAAAACATGACACTTCATTCCGAAAAACTGATAGCCGGCATATCCTCAGGGGTTATAAAAGAAAGGGTGACTAGAAACTACATCAAAAATGCAAAAGTTCTTGTGGCTGATTTTGAAAAATATTTCAGTTTTCCAAAGGATGGCTCCAGTTTTGAGCAGGCATGACTAGTCGTGGAAAGGGGGACAGGTGAAAGTGAAAAAAAGTTATGGGCCAGGGTCATTGTAAAAATTTGAAACAAGGCTAAAGAGGTGATGAATAGAAAAAAACCAAAGAGCCCCTAGTGGAGGCTCTCGAACTATTGTGTCTGAGAACAGGGAGGCCAGATCTGACCCTGGGCTCCTGTGGGGCAGTGGTAACTCTCACATAGAGTCTGATTCAGAAAATTCCCCAGAAGACTCCATAGAGGGGTTCCCATCTACTCCTGATAAGCCTTGTGGAGGTTTACTGTTAAATAGTGTCTGATGCAGATGACACAGCTGATGGTTCTGTAGAGGAACCACCAAACAACCCTGAAAACGTAGATGCAGACAACCCTCACCCAAGAGATGTGTATATGGAGCATGTGAGAAGTTGGTAACTAGAATTATCTAGATTTAGGGGTGAGGTGTATGGTGGGGAATTTTATTTTGTCAATCTTGAACGAATAAGTTCAACCCAGCAGGGTGCTGAAACCATACACAGGGTGGATTAGTCACTTGTCCAAGGGGCCCTAGCCAATTGGGCCCCCCAAAATGGGCACCATGGCCCGCTCCGCCCACCTGGCACTCATGCCAGGGAGCAGGGTCGGGACACAGGGGCTTGCCCCACTCTGCCCGCCCAGCACTCCTGGTGCGGTGGCAGGAGTGCCGGGTGGGTGGAGCAGGGCAAGTCCCCGCTCACCGACCCTACTCCCTGGCAGGAGCGCCGGGCGGGCAGGGCAGGGCAAGCCCCCACGCTCCGACCCCACTCCCTGGCAGGAGCGCCAGGCAGAGCAGGGCAAACTCCTACGACCAGACCGCATTTCCCCAGCAGGAGCATGGAGGGTGCAGGGGGGACTGCAGGTAAAAGCGGTGGGGAGGGGCCCCCACTTGCTCTGGTCCAGGGCCCCAGAAAACCATATTCCACCTCTGGATACAGTTACTTCTCAATGATGTTAATGGTAGGCTAGCCCCAGATGATTCTGTTCAGTTAAATCTAGAGAGACGAAATTTAAACAACCCTTTGTTTTCAGTAAGAACTAGGAATGACCTGTCTATTGATGATTTCTTAAATCAAGCCACTAACCTGCAACAGAGTAATAGAGAGATATATGTTGATGGGACACTACGCCTCCTTGTGACAATTGCAAAAAACATGGGCTGGGGTGGCTGTACAGTTTTAAATTCTATCCTCAAGAGTCAAATCGTCCATAAAAAGAGACAGTATTTAGTAGACCTGAATTATACCAGTACTAATCTATGTTTTGTGGATGGCCTCTTGGTCATCATGTTCAATGATAAACCTACAGATGCAGAATTGTTAGACGGGGCGAGAATGCTGCATGAGAAACTGGGGTCAAATCAATAAAAGATTATGCTCAGTGACATAACAGTGTTTGAACAACATTTACAAGTCAACATACAAGTGGTGCATTATGTGGAGAAAGGGGAGCATTTATTTTAAAACAGGAGACCCAGTGTATCCCAAGACTTTTTTCAGAGCATTTTTACGGGGTTCTGCATGTGAAAATGTTGTTTGGTGCAAAAAATTATTGTGAGTTTTGCCAAACGCTGTACAGTCACAAACACTCTTGCAAGTATCGGTGCTGCCTCAGCTTGAGTATGTGAGCTGACAGTATGAGTGTACAGCTGTAGACTGTATTTCAGGTCCAAAAAGTGTTTAGACAAACACATAGGCATGGCATCAAAAACACAAAGTGATGTACAGAGTCAGCTGTATTTTATGGACAAACTTAGAAAGCATCAGAAAAGTATATTTTTTTATTATTTTGAATGCACGCAGGAGACAGGGTTCCATGTGGCCAATTACATTTTTGCTATGTCCCTAAAGTCAGAAAAATCCTGGGAATTTAAGGGCAACCCTTTGTTAAGACCTTTATTGGCAAAAAGTTCTAGGACTACACATTCATAGCACACAATTCCAAAGCTTATGATGCGTACTTTGTTGTCAGAGAGTTACTGAAGGAAAAGATGTGCATAGAACTGATAACAGGATACTAAACTGATGTATGTGAAAGTTGAGGCCCTGGGCACTTGTTTTATAGACTCTTTAAACTTGTTGCCTGTGAAGCTTAGCAAGCTCCCAGAGGAGATAGAGTTTGAAGGTTGCCAAGGTTACTTCCCACACTTTGTTAACACTTAAAAAAACAAAATTATGTGGGGCCTCTGGCAGGGGTGGAGCACTATGGCATTGACAGCATGATGCCTGGGGAGAAAACAATATTTCGAGAGGGTATCGGGACAACCAATATAAGATATTTGACTTGCAGCAAGAGCTTATGTATTATTGTCAGCAGGATGTCAAAATTTGACATGGGCCAGTATCCTAGACAGAGAAGAGATCATGAAAATGACAGAGATGGGAGGTATTGTAGAGAAAAGTCCAGATAAATTCATAAAGGCAGAATTGTCTATAGATGCTTTCCAGCACATAACACTGGGCGTCTGTCTGCATGGCTATGCACAAGTTTACGTTTTTACAGCTAACGCCATAGCACTTCTTCCTCCAGACTAATATCACAGACAGAAAAAGAGATATTCAACCCTGGCTATTCAGTGGCTGTTGTATACTGCTCACAAAGAAAATATACAAATATGGCATGTGTTACAGGGTAGGGGAATTACAGGTAGGACCCTTCTTTCTAGACCAGGGGTGGGCAAACTTTTTGGCCCGAGGGCCACATTGGGGTTGCAAAACTGTATGGAGGGCCGGGTAGGGCACGCTGTGCCTCCCCAAACAGCCTGGCCCCTGCCACCTATCCGACCCCTCCCACTTCCCGCCCCCTGACTGACCCCCTCAGAACCTACAACCCATCCAACCCCCCCGCTCCTTGTCCCCTGACCACCCCCTCCCGGGACTCCCACCCCTAACTGCCCCCTGGGACCCCACCCCCTATCCAACTCCCCGGCCCTGGCCCCCTTACCATGCCGCTCAGAGCAGCATGTCTGGCCACCGTGCCACCCGGCCAGAGCCAGACACGCTGCCGCACTGCTCGGCAGGAGCATGCAACCCCATCGCCCAGAGCGCTGCCCACGCAGCAGCATAGCTGCGGGGGAGGGGGAACAGCAGGGGAGGTGCCGGGGGCTGGCCTCCCCAGCTAGGAGCTCAAGGGCCGGGCAGGACGGTCCTGCTGGCCGGATGTGGCCCACGGGCCGTAGTTTGCCCACCTCTGTTCTAGACCGTTATGACATCATTGATGGGAAATATACAGCCTTTGAATTTAATGGGTGTTTTTTTCCACAGCGGTATCACCTGTTATTGTGAAAAAATGCAGAACTCTATGATGGGGACAACTTTTGAGTTTCTTTATTACAAGACACAGCGCAGGACTGATAATCTGAAAAGACGAGGATATGTGGTCAGGACCCTCTGGGAGAACAAGTGGGTGGTGATGATAGAAACAGAGCTTGTGGATTTCTTAATCAAAGCCCAACTGCCTCAAGCTCTGGTGCCGAGGGAGGCACTTTTGGGGGGCAGGACTAACACTCTTTGCCTGTATTTCAAACATAACCCCAACCTCATTAGACACCCTGATATCATTCATGACAAATTTGGACCCCTCGCAAATTATTTTGGAGTTGCAAAAGTTAAAGTTTACCCCCTATGAGACCTCTTTATCCTGCTGTTACCTGTCAGAGTGGGTGGCAAACTTATGTTCCCACTATGCCAGACCTGTGTGGAAACCAAGCAGCAGACGACATGCACCCATACTGAATAGGAAAGGACCATCCTGGGGACATGGTACAGAGTGGAATTGAACGGGCCATAGTGAAGGAGTACTGTATTTGGTGGTGAAAATCTGTGAAATCTGGCATTTTGAAGAAAAATCAGACAAACTATTTTCCGAGTACATAAAATTTCACCTCTGTCAGAAACAAGAGGCTTTAGGGTATCCCCGGCTGGTGCACGGATAAAGAAAAACAAAATAATGATTTCTACAAGAAAGAAGGCATGCGTTTATACCAACACAAGATCATGCTGAACCTCACAAAGCACAAAATTGTTAAACTGTTTTAAAATTCTCTGTGGGGTAAATTCAGCCAAAGAACAAACCTACTCAATACCAGCACTGTAAGAGACCCTGACAAACTCTTTCAGTACTTATTTTCTTCCAATTATGAGGTTTCATCCTGCAAGTTTATCGACAATGAAACAGCTTGCGTGTCTTGGAAGCTTGCAAAAGAACACTACATGGTCTCTGGCAATACAAACATCTTCATAGCTTGTTTCACCACTGTGACAGAATACACCCCTGTATTCACACCCTACACATTATTGTAATAATCTTTGTACAAGGTATACCTTGTAAGGCAGGGGTCTCAAACTCAATTTACCTTAGGGCCAATGCCAGTCCTCAAATCCTACCAATGGGCCAATAATGTCACTGAAGATGGTGTTCAGAAAAGAAAACATTTATATTGTATTTTTTATTTCAAATTTCTTAGAAATAATAAAACTGTCATACAACTTTATACAATTCTTTGCCTGCCAGAGAGTTTTTAGTGTTTGCCAGACACCTGGCAGTTTATTGATGTTTGGCCTCAGTGACTGAGCAGTTGAAACCTTCAGGATTGCAGCAAGGTGTGCATCAAATAGTTGTGTTCAGTATTTTGACTTGTTTATATTCATTGTGGGAAAAAAGTGACGCTGCCTCCATGGCTGACTCTGCCCGGCAACTAATGATGCTGCCTCCATGGCTGACTCTGCCCGGCGACTAGTGATGGTATCTCTGTCCCTCTCCCCCAGCCAATGGGAGCTGCCGGGGGCGGCACCTGCAGCAGACATTGCCAGCAGCGTGGCTGCATGGATCTCTCCTCCGCGGGCTGCAGTGAGAAGGTTCTCGGGCCACAGATGGCCTGCGGGCCGGGACTTTGAGACCCTTGTTGCAAGGTATCATTTGAAATCTCATAATTTGCTGGTCACTATTGTCCTGGTAAAATATGTGTGGCAACCTTGTATGTGAAGTTATAGGACTCCCCTGTATGGTATTAAAACCCCACAGCTCTGCCCAAACAGAAGTTGGCAAACAGGTCTGTCCTAAACAAAGGAATAGGAGCGCTGCTTAATTTGCCTTTAAGCAGTAAACAGAGTCTTCAAGCAGGAAGGGAAGACAAAGGAACTTGAAACTGGTGAAAAAAACAGCAGGAAACATCCTTCAACATGGACTTTTTGTCTCCTAGTGTCCAGCAGGAAATGTTTTTTAAGAGAGGGACGGAAACTATAAAAAGAAGGGGCCACCCCCTCCCCACCCTTCTCTTACTGTTGGCCTATCTCATTCACTGCACCCAAAGAGACAAAGGAAGCAGGCATTGGACTGAGAGGGAAGGGTCCTGACCCACAGGGTTTGGTCAGTACGACTGCTGAAAGCATGTGGAGAGAAACGTTGCTTGAATCTGATGGAGTTGGTTAAGTTAGGCATTAGTAAACATCATATTTATTTTTCTTGTAACCATTTCTGACTTTTATGCCTCATGACTTGTACTCACTTAAAATCTCTCGTTGTATTTAATAAACTTGTTTTACTGTTTTATCGAATCCAGTGTGTTTAAATTGAAGTGTCTGAATAACTATTTGAGATGATAAACTGGCATATTCTGCCCTTTCAGGAATAATGGACTTAATATATTTGAACTGTCTAGGAGAGGACTGAGCAACACAAGACACACATTTCTGGGGGAAATCTGAGACAGGGGGTGTGTTGGGGTCACCCTGCAGTATAACCCATGCTGGTGAGAGCCAGCGTATAACCCAAGTGTGGCTGGCAGGCTGCAGTCACAGACACTCAGGGTGTGGCTTGCATGCTGGACGGCTGTTTGTGAGTGGCCCAGGTGGGAGCTGCTTCAGCAAAGCATAGCCTTGCAGGCAAGGGTGACACACTCCCCCACTGGTCTGGACTGTGCCCTCGTATGTCACAACGACCACTTATGTCCACTTAGAACTAGACAGCCTGCTAGACAGGTTGCAAGAGTTGTGCCTGTACCATGACATGGACTCACTGATATTTGTGAAAAGGGAGGGAGATTGGAAATCCCCCTCTGTGTCTGGGGATTATTTAGGGAACTTCACAAGGGAGATCCCGGCAGGTCAACACATCACAGAGTTTGTGTCGGCAGGTCCAAAAACATATAGGTACAAGCTGTCGGGAGGGAAGGCCTGCATGAAGGTCAAAGGGATTACCCTCAACATATGAAACTGTGAAATGATCAACTTGGGCAGTTTGAAACATCTAGTCCTGGCAGTGATGCCAGAACAGGGGGGTCCGGGGGCCTGGCCCATCCACTTTTCGACAGGGTGGACCCCGCCCCCTTCCCCACCTCTTCCCCCTGAGGCCCCACCCCCCGGCCAGACAGTGTGGAGCCTGGCACGGAGCTCGGGCAGTTCTGCGAGCCGCGCGGACCCTCCACCTACACACAGTGTAGGGGGGCTGAGAGCTGCCCCCAGCCCATGTCCCCACCCTCCAGGCTCCCCGCCTGGCCTAGGGCAGGTGGAAGGTCTGTGACTCCATGCCGGCTCCCCACAGCTGCCTGTGTGGCTCTCTCCAACCCAGTTGGGGGGGGCCTCAGAGCCGCAGCCCGGCCATGGTAAGAGCCACGTGGGCAGATGTGGGGAGTTGCAGCATGGACTCTCCAGTTGCCCACATGGCTCTTATCATGGCCGGGCTGCAGCTACGAGGCCTCCCCGTGGGCGGAGCCAGGTTGGGGACAGAGCCACATGGGCAGCTGTGAGGAGCGGGTCCCTCCACCTGCCCTGGGTGGGGGGCAGGGCCAGGAGGTGTGGGGGGTGGAGCTATGGGAAGCGGGCTGCTTTCGTCCCACTCCCATCCCAGGCAGGGGGGAGGAGTTCTCCCTGGCCCCTCTCCTACTTCCAGCCAGGGACAGGGCTTTGGGGGGAAGAGGAGGGGCCAGGGCCCCTGGCCCCCGGCCCCCCCACTTTTGGTAAAACTCCGATGCCCTTGAGTCCTGGACTATAGCATAGAACCAGGGGAGAACACCCAAAAAAAGATAGAAGTGCAGCAGCCCTCTATGGTAAAGAACAAAAGGCAGGGGGGAGGAGCGGGGATGAGGTGTGCTCAGGGGAGGGGGCGGAAGGAGGCAGGGAAGAGACAGGGGGTGGGTGGAGAGGGGGTGGGAAGAGGCAGGGCAGGGGTGGGGGCTTAGGGGAAAGGGTGGAGTTGGGGCGGGGCCTGGGGCTGAGCAAGGGTTGAGCATCCCCAGAAAAAATTAGGAGCTGGTGCCTGTGTCTGTTATGCCTGAGAATATTGTGGGGTATAACAGTTGCTGGCAACCTCTGTATAAAGAACTCCTTTGTAAATATCCCTTTATCAATATTGTGGACTGATGCTTTTAACGATGACCAGTTGTTTCCTACCAATAAAATAAATGTGATTATTGTAGATGGATTTGATCAATTCTGCTTGTGAAAGTGATGAAATTGAGAAAGCCTTTATCAAGGAGTTCTTGTGGCAATTTAGAGACTAACAGATTTATTTGGGCATAAGCTTTCGTGGGCTAAAACCCACTTAATCAGATGCACGGAGTGAAAAATACAGTAAAAAGTATATATATTACAGCACATGAAAAGATGGGAGCTGCCTTACCAAGTGGGGGGTCAGTGCTAACGAGCCAATTCAATTAAGGTGGAAGTGGCCTATTCTCGACAGTTGACAAGAAGGGGTGAATACCAAGGGAGGGAAAATTACTTTTGCAGTGCTAACGAGGCCAATGCAACCAAGGTGACCCATTTCAAACAGTTGACAAGAAGGTGTGTTAGTCTCTAAAGTGCCACAAGGACTCCTTGTTGTTTTTGATGATACAGACTAACACGGCTACCACTCTGAAACCTTTACCAAGTATGTGCATCAAAGGAACCTGAGCATTATGTATATTGTTCAGAACGAATTTTGTCAGGGGAAAAAATGTCGCACAATTAACCTATACACAAACTACATGGTTCTGTTCAAACCCCAGGGATAAATTACAAATCGCTATGCTTGCTTGGCAAATGTACCCCAGCAAGGTGCAATTCTTTCAAGAAGCTTTTGAGGATGCTACCAAAAGACCTTATGACTACCTGGTGGTGGATTTAAATGCTTCTATACCAGAGGTTTATAGATTAAGAATCAGGCTTGTTCCTTCAGACTGGCCAGCGGTTTATACTTTGAAAAGAACAACAGCTGGATATAAAAAGAGATGAATTATCAGCAGGTTCTTTTTAACAGCAGAGGCTGCCGACCAAAAACATGTCTGTGTGAAGAGAAACCTGGTCCTTTTAAAATTACTTAGCAAATCACCCTCCGCAACAAAAGAAGGCTCTACTGTGTTCAGCATCTGATGATTGAGTAATGGCCATCTCAGAAATAGTGCTCAATACCTTAAAAGGAAATGTACCTTTGAAACAAAATCAAGTTTGTGTGCTGAAAAAAAGATGCAAATTTTGAAAAAACTTAAAAGAAAGATGCATCTGGTGAAGCAGTCCAGGAGGTTTATCGGACCTCTGCTAAGTTTTACTATCCCTCTGATAACAGGGCTTTTGACTAATCAATAATGGAGTATGCAGAAAAAACGTACCTGGTGCCTAACCACCACTTGGAGCAATTCAGGGTCGTCCCCGCCTCCAGCAGAGGAAAATATCAGAACAACTGCTACTCGCTTACTGGATGCTGAAATGGAAGTCAATCCTTCAAAGGACTGACTTAGCTGAATATGAAAAGGCTAAACTTTATGTAGCCGTGCTTCAAAGCTACCTAATGAACACGAGGCAGAGTGATGTGGATAAAAGAAAAATAAGTGTATTTCTAGCAGAAAGGAACAGAGCATGACTGCCAAACCCACAGAAACACCAGAGAACTCTGACTCTGTTGCTCAGTAGGTGTTGGATAATGTGAATGGGCATCACAAGAAAAATGCATTAGTTTAGATAAATAAGCTGGGCCAGAATAAAAACATCTCTTCACAGAACAATAAAGGGGCTTTGTGTACAAAGCTCGGTGGTTAGCAGTTCTAACATGCTCGATTTAGTCAGGGCTGTCACCCAGACACACTCCGTTCCTAGCAGACACGCACCTAAAGGTTGGGATGTGTTTATGAATGACTTGGTGGAGGTGAATGTACCATCCTCTGTCCTGGGCAAAGCGGCCGACACAGATCTTTTGGAACGCCTGAAGGCCTCGATCCCAACACCAGGGAAGATCAATAAAGAACACTACCATCCCTTTTTTTAGCTCCTAAAAAGCAAAAATTGTCTAAAAGGCCTGAATGGCTCAGTGGGTAATGTTTTTCATGCTTTAAAGAAGTAATTTTTAAAATGGCAATGTTTTGCTTTAAATACAATATTTGCTTTTCAAAAAAATTTAATATCTATGTGTACTTTCTCTGAAATGGCCATTGCAAAATCAAACCAACAAAACAAACAAACCCCCACCAGCATCAACTGTCTTTAAACCCCCTACCTCGAGGTGCTTTATGGAGAAACATGGTTATGAAAGTCATTGCAAGATACACGTCTGGGCTTGTTGAAACATGTTTTCAGCGAGCCTAAACATGGCTGAGGTTTTACTTTTTTTTATTTTTTACAAAATTCATCACCATAAAGTCATTTTGCACTAAGTCATTAGAATACAAATTTAAAATCAGGCCAAAAGATAAACCCTTGCTATGGTGATGTAAGAAAAACATGCAGTGATAGCTGCAGGTGACAGAACAGGGGGGTCTCATCATTATCTAGAATGAAACACGCAGTGGCATTGTGTTTAAAAATTTCATAATGCTTCTAGAAAAGAACACACTGCTTGGGGAGTATCCATATGAGTCAAAAAAACTCTCCACAGTCAGGATCCACCAGGTACAAGGCAAACCAGTGTTCAACCGGTTGGTTGTGTGTGGGTGTCTGTTGACCACCAAACCAAGGGCTCCTTGAGACAGCCTGTCCTCTGGGAACCAGTCACAAGAAAACACATCTAAGAAATTCTCTTTCATGTAAGGGGCCACTGATAAAACACGTGATAGCTGTGTGGTGTCCATATTCAAAAATAGTCAAACAGAATGTTTCTCCTCTGATTTATCTCTATGGCGTTGTCAAAAACCTCATACACAATCATATTGATGCCCACTGTCAAAGCCTTCACAAAACATATTTCTCCTTTCAGGTTCCCAGTTTTGACCAGGGAATAGTGATCAGCGCATTCCTGGTCAGGAGACAGGTCAAAGTCAAACATGGTGTAACTCTGTGCAAATTCCTTCTGGTTGATTAACAGCGAACGATCTTTGATGTGTTCACCAGCCATGTACCAGATTCATGTACTCTCTCATGCAGTTTCTGGCTTTGAAGTCTGGTTGCAGAGACTTAGCTGGTATCTGTTCACCATTGACATACAAGGCCACAAAATTAATACTGTAATGTTTAAAGTGAAAGGGGTTTTACTGAAATTTTCACTTAAAGCATTATTATCCACAAACCCAAGGACAAGAATTTTGGGTAACTGTCCCAAGAACAGGTTCTCCTGACCCTGCTGCCTACAGGGATGCTAAACACCTTAATTCCCATATGGTCCATGAGGTATTTATCACTAGTCTTTGCCTCAGATGGAAGCCACCAGTACTTTCATCACTAAACGGGATGCTGATATAATCCATAGTTTAAAGTGTCTTTACTGCATGTTAGTTTAATTTTCACATCCACGCCATTCAACAAAAGTTTTTATTGAAAAAACAGGTTGATCTGTAGATGACCCAACAGCTCTATCCTCCTTGCTGGGTTATCAGGCTTGCCTGCCTCAAAAAGGCTTGAAGCACAGTTGCTTCATGCTGGACGGGAGTGTCTTTGTAAAACAGGCCAGCGGAAAATTGTGTGGTGAGGGTGTCATCGCTGTAATTGAGCACTGATTCTATAAAGGCCTTGTAAGGGTAACAGTTGTTGATTTGGCTTATGAGGTGGTCTCCCAACGTGACTTCCAACTGACTGAAAATAGATACCATGGGCTAATTCACCAGGTCCATCTCGGCCTCCTGTTGAGGGCGGTTCCATCTTCTTTTACAATCTTGCAGCAAAGGTACAGCAGCATGTTGTTTAAATCCATATAATCTATGCCATTACATGCTATAAAAGGCTGATGGGACAGCCTCCATAATAGCCAATAGAGACGGCACCTCAATGTAGATGCTTTTCTCTGTGTTAGTCTGCATAGGGGCTATTTGGAACAAGTCTAGTTCAGATTTGGTGCACTCTTCAGACTTGCAGTGAACAAAAGCCATGTTGATTAAAATATATCTCTTTTACCAGGTGGAGAGTGTCTCCTCTTTCTCCCAGTCTTCCCCTTGGTCTTTCACTTATGACTGGTTCTGCATGCCAAAGTCCTTCTTTTAAAGGGTTTTGGGGACCCCCTGTGTCACAGGTATGACGTATTTCTCTTTCTCTTCCTCCTTTTAATGTATATCAATCTTGATCCCTCCTGTATAGCTTGTTTATTCAGCTTCTCCAGAAGACATCGGGAGACATGGCCTACCACATCTCTGGCTCTGTTTTGAATGGCTGTTTTTACATGGGGTTTAATAATCTCTAGACCCTCTTCAGAAGTGGTATGGCTTTTTGAAAGAGACTGCGGAATATTCCACCCACACACACATCACAGGGGCCCATGATATCCAGGAAAGGCATATCCAGCCTGGGCTTTGTAACAGTTTCTGTAGATGGTGGGTCCTTGTAATTTTTTATGGTCACCACAGCTTTTTGCTTTTAAAATGCATGCTCTCTCCGGGAGCACAGTGCAGCTTGATGATCACCTTGCCAAAGTGAAATGAGACGGTGTTTGTTATGGTCTGTCTTTATTTCAGTGGTGATGGTATCAATGTGGTGTTTACTGACAGGGACGTAATGTGGTTTATCATATGTGATGGTGACAAACTCGTTGTTCCTTCCTTGGATGAGGACGCAGAGTAATAGGATATGGAAAAGGCCCCCACAATTCTATGATATCTGTGTATGCATACAAGGAGCAGAAACCCCCTATAATGTCTGCTGAGAGGGGAATCTTTTTGACATTGAGATTGGGGCCCAAACCCAAAATATTAGCTCCCCACCGGTAGAAAACACATAAGCAACATTGGGGGATTTGTATCTAACTTTTCTACCGACAGGGTCATAGCTCATGACCACCTCCGGTGGTCCTGGTTGACTAGCCATGGAATAGCCTTGTCGTAAGATTAAAGGTGCTGAAACTAGGAGTGCTGGGGGTGCTGCTGCACCCCCTGGCTTGAAGTAGTAGCAACCCAAATGGTTTCTGCCTTCAGCACCCCCACTATAAAAATAGTTCCCATCACCACTGCATAGAAGCCTGGGAAACAAGCAGGAAGAATTGGAAGTTCCGGCACAATCAAGGAACTGTGATGTGATTGGAATAACAGAAACTTGGTGGGGCAGTTCACATGACTGGAGCAGTGTCATGGATGGGTATAAACTGATCAGGAAGGACAGGTATGGGAGGAAAGGTGAAGGAGTTGCATTGTATGTAAGAGAGCAGTATGATTGCTCAGAGCTCCAGTTTGAAACTGGAGAAAAGCCTGTTGAGAGTCTTTGGGTTAAGTTTAGGTGTAGGAGCAACATGGCTGATGTCGTGGTGGGCGTGTGCTATAGACCACCGGATCAGAAGGATGAGGTAGACGAGGCTTTCATCGGACAACTAACTGAAGTCTCCAGATCACAGGCTCTGGTTCTAATGGGGGACTTCAATCACCCTGTCATCTGCTGGGAGAGCAATACAGCAGTGAACAGACAATCCAGGAAGTTTTTGGAGAGCGTTGGGGACAACTTCCTGGTACAAGTGCTGGAGGAACCAACTAGGGGGCGTACTCCTCTTGACCTGCTGCTTACAAACAGGGAAGAATTGGTAGGGGAAGTAGAAGTGGGTGGCAACCTAGGCAGCCGTGACCATGAGATGGCTGAGTTCAGGATCCTGAAGAAAGGAAAGTAGCAAAATACGGACCCTGGACTTCAGAAAAGCAGACTCCCTTAGGGAACTGATGGGCAGGATCCCCTGGGAGGCTAATATGACAGGGCAAGGAATCCAGGAGAGCTGGCTGTATTTTAAAGAAGCCTTATTGAGGGCACAGGAACAAACAATCCCGAAGTGCAGAAAGAATAGCAAATATGGCAGGGACCAGCCTGGCTTAACAGTGAAATGTTCGGTGAGCTTAAACTCAAAAAGGAAGCTTAAAAGAAGTGGAAATTTGGACAGATGACTAGGGAGGAGTATAAAAATATTGCTAGCGCATGTGTGATCATGAAGGCCAAGGCACAATTGGAGTTGCAGCTAGCAAGGGATGTGAAGGGTAACAAGAAGGGGTTCTACAGGTATGTTAGCAACAAGAAGAAGGTCAGGGAAAGCGTGGCACCCTTACTGAATGGGGGAGGCAACATAGTGACAGATGATGTGGAAAAAGCTGAAGTACTCAATGCTTTTTTTGCCTCGGTCTTCACAGACAAGGTCAGCTCCCAGACTGCTGCACTTGGCAACACAGAATGGGAAGGAGGTGAGCAGCCCTCAGTGGAGAAAGAACAGCTTAAGGACTATTTAGAAAAGCAGGACATGCACAAGTCCATGGGTCCAGATCTAATGCATCCAAGGGTGCTGATGGAGTTGGCTGATGTGATTGCAGAGCCATTGGCCATTATCTTTGAGAATTCGTGGCGATCGGGGGAGGTCCTGAACGATTGGAAAAAAGCAAATATAGTGCCCATATTTTAAAAAGGGAAAAAAGAGAACACAGGGCACCTTGGGGGCAGGGATAGCTCAGTGGTTTGAGCATTGGCCTGCTAAACCCAGGGTTGTGAGTTTAATCCTTGAGGGGGCCATTTAGGGATCTGGGGCAAAAATCTGTCTGGGGAGTGGTCCTACTTTGAGCAGGAGGTTGGACTAGATGACCTCCTGAGGTCCCTTCCAACCCTGATATTCTATGGACTGGTCAGCCTCACTTCAGTCCCCAGCAAAATCATGGAGCAGGTCCTCAAGGAATCCATTTTGAAGCACTTGGAGGAGAGGAAGCTGATCAGGAACAGTCAACATGGATTCACCTAGGGCAAGTCATGCCTGACCAACCTGATTGCCATCTATGATGAAATAACTGGCTCTGTTGCTATGGGGAAAGCAGTGGATGTGATATATCTTGACTTTAGCAAAGCTTTTGATACAGTCTCCCACAGTATTCTTGCTAGCATGTTAAAGAAGTATGGATTGGATGAATGGACTATAAAGTGGATAGAAAGCTGGCTAGATTGTCGAGTTCAACGGGTAGTGATCAACGGCTCCATGTCTAGTTGGCAGCCGGTATCAAGCGGAGTGCCCCAGAGGTTGGTGCTGGGGCAGGTTTTGTTCAACATCTTTATTAATGATCTGGATGATGGGATTAATTGCACCCTCAGCAAGTTCACAGATGACACTAAGCTGGGGGGAGAAGTAGATATGCTGGAGGGTAGGGATAGGATCCAGAGTGACGTAGACAAATTCGAGGATTGGGCCAAAAGAAATCTCATGTGGTTCAACAAGGACAAGTGCAGAGTTCTGCACTTAGGAAGGAAGAATCCCATGCACTGCTACAGGCTGGGGACCAACTGGCTAAGCAGCAGTTCAGCAGAAAAGGACCTGGGGATTACAGGGGACGAGAAGCTAGATATGAGTCAGCAGTGTGCCCTTGTTGCCAAGAAGGCTAATGGCATATTGGGCTGTATTAGTAGGAGCATTGCCAGCAGATCGAGGGAAGTGATTATTCCCTTCTATTCAGCACAGCTGAGGCCACACCTGGAGTATTGCACCCAGTTTTGGTCCCCCCACTACAGAAGGGTTGTGGACAAATTGGAGACAGTCCAGCGGAGGGCAATGAAAATGATTAGGGGGCTGAGGCACATGATTTACGAGGGGAGGCTGAGGGAACTGGGGTTATTTAGTCAGCAGAAGAGAAGAGTGAGGGGGGATTTGATAGCAGCCTTCAATTACCTGAAGGGGGGTTCCTAAGAAGATGGAGCTAGGCTGTTCTCAGTGATGGCAGATGACCAACCCCAACTAAATCATCCCAGCCAGGGCTTTGTCAAGACGGGCCTTAAAATCCTCTAAGGATGGAGATTCCACCACCTCCCTAGGTACCCCATTCCAGTGCTTCACCACGCTCCTAGTGAAAGTTTAAAACAGACAACTTCAAAGTGAAAACAAAGCAGTTTTTTAATAGTGAGAGTAATTAACCTTTGGAGTCAGTTATCGAGGGATTGTGTAGTGTGATTTGCCAAAGGGCTGAGATTTGTTGGGAGCACCAGGACCATTGATTTACCAGGCAGTTTCAAAATCCCACCCATATCCTATTTCAACAGCAGGTTATCTGAACTCTGTGAAATGACAATGTATACAGTGTAGTTAAGTATCAGGAGGTATTCGTGTTAGTCTGTATCCACAAAAACAACAAGGAGTCCAGTGGCACCTTAGGCCTGGTCTACACTACGATTTTAGTTCGAATTTAGCAGCGTTATAGC